>LR543268.1:251470-266065 GCA_900536305.3 Caenorhabditis sp. 40 LS-2015
CCCCCCCCCCCCCCCCCCCCCCCCCCCAAATTTTAATGACACACATGTTGTGACACCCCTCCTCACCTAATTGCAATGCCACACTCACGGAGGGAAAATTATTAATGATCAATTTCAATTATTATAGCGATTCGTGTGTGACAGGCTAATAGGATTTCCAACTCACATGTTGAACACGATAATATCGGGCACCCAAATCTTGTCCAACGGGACCCATGTCTTTGTGATGCCACCGAATAGCGCAGGATCCCAGGTTAAGCTGGGGTCGATCCAGTGCTCGTCGACGTAGATGAGCACTGTCATGGTTTGTTTCAGCTCATCGATACCCAGAATATGCACCAGTTCCAGCTCGTACTCCACGTAGAGAAGACCGTCGGGAGGTGCGTTGTGGTTGTGTTTGGAGAGGAGGTATTCGGTGAGACGTTTTGACGAGCCTGGAAAATTATAAAGTACCAAAAATCACAAATGTTTTTTTCTCCTTTTCCTCAGAAAGTGTTTGAAAGTTTGTGTGTGTGCAACTAAAATGCCTCCTCTCAACACATCCTCACTCACAAATCAAAACCGGTTAATGGGGCTTTTTTTGACGTAGAATGGGAGAGAGAGAGTCGAAAATTGAGAAAGAGAAAATGGGGCCACATGAGAATGAGGTGTGACGATGGAAGAGCTCGAAACGTTTTAGAGGAGTATTTGGCGGGGGGAACACAGCTCTTTGGCGATGAGGATTTATGAGGTGAGAGGAATTGGTGGAGGAGGTCAACGGGTTTCGAGGAAACTGTGAGAGGGAGGGTTTCTTAATTTCATAACTTTTGGATGATCGTTGAATGAAACTTCATAAGTTAGACAAATTTAGCTGGAGTGAACCCGTACAATTCCGAAACTGTTTTAAGAATTGATCTATGTCAAAAGCAAACCGAGATATGAGCAAAATCGTAAACGATTTTTCGATGTTATCAATCACAATTACCCAAACTACAAATTCTCGAGAATCTTTCAGAATATTTCTTTAGATGCATTCAGAGTTCTTCGAAATTTTTCAGAATCCTCCAGAAGCCTCTAGAATGCTCCAGAATCCTTCAAAGTTCTTCATAACGCTTCGAGAATCCTCAGGAAGTCTCTAGAATGCTCCAGAGTCCTCCAACGTTCTTCAAAATCTTTCAGAATCTTCCGGAAGCCTCTAGAATGCTTGAGAATCCTTCTGAACCTTCCAGAGATCTCACAAAGTTTTTAGGATGACGTAGACTGCTTCAGAATCTTTCAAATTCTTTCAGAACTGTCTAACATCCTGTGTGATCTTCCAGAAACATTCTAACTTCGCCAGATGGCTTAAGAATTTACCAGAATCTAGCAGAATCCTTCAATTTGCTTCAAAATCGTCTAGAATTCTCTAGACTTTTCCAGATTTGTTGAAAATTCTTCCAGAAGTCTCTTGAACCCCAAAATCCCCACCCCATGCTCTTTCGATCTCTCATTCTGCCATTTTGTGTTCTGTTCAGTCACACCTTGTTGTGTCCTACTAAAATCCTCCCCATGACCTACTACTCCCAAAAATGACTATACTCCCTTACCCTTATAAAAGGCTCCCTCCTCCCAGCGGTGGTCGATTTGGGAGATTAAGGAGGGGGGACTCAATTTGCACCCCTTGCCCCCGAAAATTGAATGATCGTTGCCTACGTAGACATGGGGAAGGAGCAACCAAATGGGGTTTGGTCTTCAGCTTTAAAAAAAGTGAATTGATGAATTTGAAAAGCGGAAGCAACACGAAATCTATAGCTCCTAGGGTTCTCGAGGGGCTCATTTCGAAAGTGGCAACATTTTTGAGGAATTTATGGGTCCCTGAGGATCCATTTGTTTTCTTTCTTAAAAGGTTTTCACCTGGAACAAATGTTGGCTGCGTCTCGTTCACTTGTGTCAACTCCTCGTCATCTGATCCGTTGAGCTGAAAAATTTTCCGTTTAAGATTGTTGAATGGCGATGTTTTCAAGTCGGAAGTATAGACCGTTCCACCTGGTGCACCTTCAACGCGTTCTCCAGAAAAAAAAGCTTACATGATTCAAGAGCACATTCGGCGCCTCTTCACTACTATCAAAGTAGGACTCTGTGGTGTATGTCGACTGTATACTGAAGGGTATAAATAGGACAGATAGTAGAAATATTCGGTGCATAATCTGAAAGTGGAAGAATTGA
The DNA here is from genome assembly GCA_900536305.3 of Caenorhabditis sp. 40 LS-2015. Classification (NCBI taxonomy): domain Eukaryota; kingdom Metazoa; phylum Nematoda; class Chromadorea; order Rhabditida; family Rhabditidae; genus Caenorhabditis; species Caenorhabditis tribulationis. The sequence continues at coordinate 253,655 of LR543268.1, forward strand.
GCAAGAATGAGCTGAAAAAGAAGAAAATCAAATCCAGGAAACATCCTACATGCCATTTGCATAAAAATTATATAATGCCAAAGAAAAAAGAGAGGAGGGGATAAAAAATGTTTTCATTAAATTAAACGAATGGAAAAATAGGGGGGTGAGCCAGTGCGTGTATGTGTGCGTGTGTGAGAGCTCATCAAATGAGTCGGTTGTGGAGTCCTCGAAGAGCACATCACCCCCATCCCATCTAGGCTCCGCCCACTTTCTTCTAGAGGTCGCGGTGTGAAATTGAAGGGATGGAGGGGATGGAGAGGGATGGAGAAGGAAGGTGTGGAAAAGAATGATTTGTTAAGGGTAATTAGGGAGGGAAAAAGAGATGGAGAGAAGATAGAGAGGGAATGGATGGACGGAAGGTCAAGGAGGAAAAGGATCAGGCGATGATTTTTTTTTTTCGTTGAATGGAGAAGAAACCTGAATTGAACATTTCGAAGCTTCAATAGATTCTAAGATTTTTGAGATTCTTATTGTTTTATGACGTTCAAATTCAAGAGATTCTGAGCTTCTTCGAGATTTGAAGCTGATGACCTAGGAGTCTCAATTTAAGGTCGCCGATTTTCAAAAATATCACCGGAAAGGAATAGCCATCTGAGTTTTGACTATCAACCCAGATATGCTCTTTTGACGTTGATGGCCTAAAAATCTAAAATTTTGAGTTTCTAGGCTACAAAGTGCAAGTGGGGATTACTCTGCTCAGAATCATGATTTTGAACTTCTGAAAAAAGTGATCATGGTCAGCATTACAGAACAACTTCACTTCACCTCTACTGCACAAAATTTGGCCTGGAAATCTCAATGTTTGGATTTCAATTTTTGGTTTTCTAGACCAGCTTCAAATTGTCATAACTAGACTCAAAACCAAGATTTTCAAATTCTATAATTTGTGTTTTGTCTCAGACTGAAAATTACTATTTTCCGTTTCAATTTTTCTTTGTCTGTCTAACTTCAAAGTGTGACTAAAGCTAATAGATTTTGAATTTCCTTGCTATTAGTGTGATCCAGCTGAGCAACAAAGAAGTCTGGGTCGAAAAAAATCTTTATTAATTTTTTGGTGAATCGAAAAAATACGCAAATGAAACGAGTCAAAAGTCAATGTGGTAGGTGGGAAGAAGAAGAAGTTTCGTGGAACTCATTCGCGGCCGGCCATTCCATCAGGGCATCGGTGTGGGTTCGACGTAATCGCCTGGAAATAAGGTAGAGGAGATTGTGTAATAATTGGATTTCGATGATGAGGTGGATGAGGGAGAGATGATGATGATGACGACAGGGCAGAAAAACATTGAAGAGTTATTTTTGGAAGGGAAGATTTCGGTTCTGGAACTTCATATACTGACTTCTGACCTCTAGAATCCGCAAGCTTCCAGACTCCAAAATTACTCGTAAACCCAATAGTCCAGTTCCAGAACATCCCCTCCTCGATCCGATCTCAACAGCTGATCGATCATGAAAAGGTGATAAAATTTCAGACAGCTGTGAGAAAAAAAAGTGACTCGGATGATTTTCATGATTCACAATGAGGAGGACCACTCGATTTTGATGGTGCACTTTTAATTACCCCCGGTGACGACATGCGATTTTGGAGGAATCAGGAGAGAGAGAGAGAGGGGGAGAGATCAAGACACAATAAAAAGGTAGAAGGAGATCAGGAAACAGAAAAAATTGACTGGCAAGTGGTCTGTGAGGGTACTGCCACTTTGAAATTGAATATATCATATTTGGGAGCTGAAGTTGAGCTGTCGAATGGTGAAGGTTCTAGTAGCAGGAACCCACGTGGAGACCATTTCCTAGTAGGAATCCAATTCTTACCCAGTCTCAAGTTCAGTTGTGGAGCGAAGAATGGTTGATTGTGTCGGGAAACTTTGCACAATTCCACGGGCTTGTTACCTCTGACCAGTATGTCGAATCCACCGATTTGGTTCTCGTTTCCGAGGAGTCTGGAAATTTTCTGGGATAGTTATAGGTTGCCGAGTCAGTTCACTGGTTCGAATACCCCAAACACTTCTGGTTTGAAGCACATCCCTTATCTTTGACCAAGTTTATCTCAGTTCCGGTAACAGTTTTTAAAAAGAGATCAACAGACAAAATGCTCAGCACAGTAAGACAAGCATTTTGTCAGTTGACCGCTTTTTGATAGCTGTCATAGAAACCGAGATAAATTTGGTCAAGCCCACAATGAGCTTAAAACTTTCTACCCACCCACTCACTTCTTCTCAATATCCAACACATCAATCATATGATTCAGCACTCGATACTTTAGCTCGAAATCCTCCTGCGACGATGCGGTGAGTGATGGACTTGCGTTTACCTAAAAAAAAATGTTATCTTGATTTGGTTTGAGTCCTCTCCCAAAATTTCCACTAAATCATCTTCTCATTTTTGCTCGCCTCTCCCTTATCTTCACAGCTCAATGAGCACAAAACCAATTGTCCGAGAATAAGTTTTTTTTTTGTGAAAAAGAGGCTAATGGATGATGGGAAAATCAGATAAGAAGACAAACCTCCAACAGCCATGGTTTGAGGTTTTCATCGAAGAGGATGTCATAGCCATAGAGTTCGAAGCAATGGGTGTCCTGGAAAATGGAAAACGAGGGGGGTTTCCAACAATTCGCCTTAGCCACCTGTATTATCAAGTTCTGCACACTTCTCAAACTCTCAATTATCACTTTCGCCAGGTCGTTCATCGTCTTGGCGACTTTCGAGTTTCCGTGCATGGACTTGAAAAAGCGAAACAGTCTCGGGAGACTCCACTTGAGACCTCTCTCGGGGTCATAGTCGGCGGCGGTTTTGGCGACGGCCACATTGGTTAGATGGACGACTGAAAAAATGGAATATTGGATTCTAATTTCCAAGTGAGAGGACCCACATGCATCATCAACACTATCCGTGGAGTATCTGGAGTGTGAGAATCTGGCGAAGCCTTCACGATGCACCCACGCGTTCATTGGGCGGAACTGAACTTGAGTTTTGTCGACATCCGCACAAACTTACCTAGACTTACCGAGGTGACTAGTACATAAATCCTCACATCAAACTTCTTACCGCCAACCAAATACGGGTTATGTATATAGCTCTGCACCACATATGGCAACGCTTCCGAGCCACCCGAATCCTTCTTCTTCCATTCTTGAACATGTTTCAACTTTCTGAACAGGAATATTCCTTTTCCCTGCGCACCGGCCACCGGCTTCATGATCCATATGGTATCGGTGGGATACTTTCGGAATTCCTCAACGAACAAGTGGTACTCGGCGGGGAGCACGTAGCTGGATGGGATGAAGTTGAATTCGGCGGACACATCGACTCCGGATTTCTCTTTCGCTTTTCGCGCTTTTTTGTAGTTCTTGATGAGGAAATCTTTGCGGGTGAGCTCGAAATCGTTTCGAAAGTGACAAATAAGTTGTCTCTCGGAGAACTTGTGCTTGTCGTAACAGGAGACCATCCATTCGCGCGTCACCCAGAAGAATGTCCAGTCGTCTCCTCTGGAAAACAGTCTGAGATTTGGCACAGAATTAAGGATTGAAGTGACATGATTTTGATCGCTGATTTTGAATCTATTATCAGTTTTGAACGAGGAGCAAAATTAACCGAGTTGTGTTCGGTTGTGTGTAACCCATAACTCAATAATCAAAAAGACCACAATTTGAGATTTCAAAGTTTCAATATTTTTGAGGTTTCTTACAAGAGCTCTACGTAACTTTTCGAGCTGATTCCAAATCTCTAACTAATTTTTCACTAGGATCGAATTGAACTGAGATATGCCCATTTGTGTCTAACCCATACCAAGGTCGAGTCGTCCAGCTAGCCATAAAGATGACCAAGTTTTGAGCGGTCGAAATCGTCAGTCGAAAATTTTTAGGTCTTCATATTCTTTCACATGGTATCACCTCTAAATACCTATCAGTTGCAACTCACTGCGTCTGCGCCCATCCCTCTCGATTCGTGAGCACGTCGGATATGGTGTTCGTTAGAGCGCACTTGAATAGGATCTTCTTTTTCCGCTGCTCGCGTGGCGTCTGAGGAGTGCTCTGAGAAGTGGTGATGGTTGGAATCGTTAGTTGTTGGCTAGAACTACGCGTCTCTTTGGCGGAGGACATGTTTTCGAATGAAGTTTTGGGAATTTTGAGGAATGGGGGTTTGGGGACTCATGGTTGACTGAGTTTTGATGGTTTCGTCTCGAAACGGATATTCCGACTTCCGGATGTCCGCACAACTGAACATTGCATTTGGTCTTTGCTTCTCTTTTCCCCAACAATAAATCGTTTTTTGTTCGCTTCATAAAATCGCTATCAGACTGATAATGAGTAGTGGAAAAAATGGCGAAAAAAGTTCCCTTATCACCTGGAACGAAACCGGAGCACAAAAAAGAAAAAAGAGCCCAAAAAACTTCGCATTTCAACGACAGGGAATGTTTCTGATTGACAGATGTGATAAAAGCAGGGTCCGTAGTCCCCTCAACTATACAGTGCTTATCAGTGGAGATGGCAAAAAACTAGAAAAAAAACGTACACTATAAAAGACACCCTCTAATCAGTGGGGAGCATTCACTCAATGTCAGAGTATTCGCCATTTGTTCAAATTGCTTCACTATTGCCGGTTTGCGGGATGAATCGATACATTCGGGATGGCGACAATCCGGATATCACGGAGGAGCGGAAGAAGGCGACGTTCGATGTGGATCGCTTCATGGAGTTCTATCACGGAGGAGCGAAGAGATTGCAGGTTTGTCAGTGGGTACCAACCTGGGTCAATGCCAAGTTGACCATACATATTTAGACCCCGGTATGAAAATCCAAAGAATGATTACGGGGTTTGTGTTATGAACTCGGAAAGTAGTCCCTATGGAGGTTAACCTTCACCACAGGAGCAATTTTGCGAGGTCATAGTTAGAATGAATTCGACATTTTCACGATTTGGATTGTAGATTCTGAATCTGTATGGTTGATTTTACCTAGACCCAGTTTTAGAGAAAAAGGAGGGGAGGTCATTTGGGGTCCAGGTTGATGAGGTCGATGCAAGCATATAACTATGTTTTGGGTCGGATCGACTTGTTCTGACCTACCTCGTCTTCTTGTGTCCCTCCATCGAACTGATTTCAGGCCCGTCGAGAGGTCGAAAAGTACATCGAGGAGCACAAAGAACTCCAGGACACCCATCCAACACCATTCATGAGTCGAGAGGAACTCATCGACAATTCTGTTCGAAAACTCGCCGGAATGGCCAAATTCCACAAAATGATCGATATGACCAACATCGAAAAGACCACCTATTTCTTGCAGTAAGTGAAATTTCTGATAGTGAGAAAAAAATCAGTCGATATTTTCAGAATGGTGCATGTGCGGGACACCATGGCGTTCTCCCTTCACTACCTCATGTTCCTGCCGGTCCTTCAATCCCAAGCGTCCGCCGAGCAGATCTCCGAATGGATGCCTCAATCGCTTTCGGGAACCATTATCGGAACCTATGCGCAGACTGAAATGGGACATGGAACAAATCTCTCTAAACTGGAGACTACTGCCACTTACGACCCAAAGACCCAAGAGTTCATACTACACACACCGACAATCAGTGGGGCGAAATGGTGGCCAGGCAGTCTTGGAAAGTTTTGCAATCACGCTATTGTAGTCGCCAACTTGTGGACCAATGGGAAGTGTGAGGGACCTCATCCATTCTTCGTTCAGATCAGAGATATGAAGACACACAACGCGTTGCCAAACTTGAAGATGGGAGATATTGGACCAAAGTTGAGCTTGAACGCCTCCGACAATGGGTACTTGGTATTCGATCAGTTCCGGATTCCAAGGGAGAACATGTTGATGCGACATTCAAAAGTATTTCCCGACGGCACCTACGTCAAACCTCCACACTCAAAACTTGCCTACGGTGGAATGGTCTTCGTGAGATCCATGATGGTCCGGGACATTGCTAATCATTTGGCCAACGCTGTCACAATTGCCACCAGATACTCGAGTGTCCGAAGACAAGGAGAGCCAGTCCTTGGAGCTGGAGAGGTCAAGATACTAGACTACCAGACGCAGCAATACAGAATCTTCCCATACATCGCGAAAGCGATTGCGTTCAGAATTGCTGGCGAAGAGTTGCAGGTGATTTTCAAGGTGAGCACCACTAGCCACGCCCTGACCCACTAGTTCCATTCTAGCAAGTCTCCAAGCAACTGCGACAAGGCGAGGCCTCACTTCTTCCGGACATCCACGCCCTCTCGAGTGGTCTCAAGGCGCTGGTGACGTTTGAAGTTCAACAAGGCATCGAGCAGTGTCGCCTGGCATGTGGCGGTCATGGATACTCACATGCAAGTGGGATTCCAGAGTTGTCGGCTTTCTCATGCGGCAGTTGCACTTATGAGGGGGATAATTTGGTTTTGTTGTTGCAAGTGGCAAAGTTAGTCTTGCGAAGGAGATCTTGTTAAATTCAAAATGGTATCCAGGTATCTCATGAAAGTCTGCGCGCAGCCAAGACACGAAGGAATCTGCGCATATCTCCATAAAAAGAGCACATCTCCAAACTCCCACCTCTCCACCCACAAAACCTACAGTGATCATCAGATTGTTGAGGACTGGGAGCACGTCACCCGCAACGTTGTTCTCCAGGCATACCAACACTTCCAAGCCGAATCCGCCACGTTGCCAAAACACGAGGCCTGGAACAGACGCTCTGTGGAGTTGTGCAAGGCGGCGAGATGGCACGTTCGTCTCTACATCGTCCGAATCTTGCTCGCCAAAGTTTCCAGTGCTCCAGAAGACTTGAAACCGATTTTGAGAACTCTCGCGAAGCTGTACATCTTCGATCTTCAAGTATCCAACAAGGGACACTTCATGGAGAATCGTTACATGTCTGCGCAGCAGATTGATGAGTTGAAAAGAGGAGTCTGCGAGTGAGTCATAGTTTTCGAATAATTCCAAACAATCGAGTCTCAGAGCGATGGCCACGATCCGCCCGGACGCCGTCTCCATCGTTGACGCCTTCGCCATTCATGAGTTCGAGTTGAAGAGTGTGCTGGGCCGTCGGGATGGTAACGTGTACCCCGGGTTGTTCGAGTGGACGAAGCATAGTCAGCTGAACAAGAAGGATGTGCCGGATGCGTTTGAGAAGTACCTGGCTCCGATTATGGAGAAGATTAGGGCTAAAATGTAGTTTCTATTCATTTGAATTCTGACTTCAATAAAGATTTATGTTGCATGGAGGAGATCTTTATTCATAGTCAGGCGTCATATTTACAGCTAGAGAGCAAATCTCAAATCTCAAATCTCACACGGGAAGGCACAGACAAGCAAAACTCCACTCGAAAAATATATACATCGTGATCTCCTTATATACATACACATGTCAAGACCAGTTTAGGTAGCCAACGCGTGCTTGACCTCCTCGGCGAACTCCTTCTCGACTTCGGCGATAGAGGCAACGGACATCACAGCGGCCTCGCCGAGCAAGCGGCGGAGAACAGTACCACACGCGGAACGTGGCAAGAATTGAGTGATGTTGATGCGGACGAGGTGTTTGTAGCGGATCACGCGTTCTGGAAGATGGATGGGTTGTACAGGACTTGGAAGGTTCATGGATCTTGGTCATCGACCTGGAGAGGTTAGTGGGTCTTATCTATTGACCTGAAGCCTAGCAGGGCCTTTGGCTCTTATGCACGATTAACCAAGTCAATAGGGTCCATCGTGCCAAGCCTAGTCTCCAACCATTCAAAACTCACTGTTCACATAATCCTTCAAGTCCTCCTCCGTCGCCGTATGCCCCTTCTTCAGCACCACAAACGCCACCGGTCTCTCTCCAGACAACTCATTATTGATAGCCACCACGGCCGCCTCCTCCACAGCTTGATGGGTCAACAGAAGCGTCTCGATCTCCTTGGGAATCACCTGATACCCGAACACCTTGATCATCTCCTTCACCTTGTCCACAATGTAGATGTTCTCATCCTCGTCAAAGTAGCCAATGTCGCCGGTTTTTCGCCATCCATCGATGAAGTGCTCCTCGGTGGCGTCCGGATTGTTCAGGTATGGAGAGTCCGCGGGCAGGCCTTTGACACAAATCTGACCTTTCTCGCGCGGTCCCAACTCCTTTCCGGTGAGCACGTCGAGAATTTTGAGCTCCAAGTTGGCGGTGACCTGGCCACAGGAGTGAGAGAACTTTGCGTCTTCGGTGTAGTTGCGAGAGATCAAGCCGACCTCTGTCATTCCGTAGGCTAAAGAAAAAACTATCTGGTTTTCAAGAAACTCGACTTTTCAACTCACTCTGTGTCACCCTCTTGACCGCTGGGAAGCACTCGGTGAACTCGTCGTAAAGATCCTCGGTGACGGCGTCGGCGCCGGTGAGCACCCACTCGAGACTCTCCACATTGTAGTCGTGGTTTTCAGTCTCGTACATCATAAGGTTCATGAGGTATGGGGTGAGATGGACGGAGCGGATCTGAACTAGGGGTGATTGCTCGGGGTATTCTCGCTAAAATTTCAGCCTAACCAACCTTGTATCTCTGAATGCAAGTCATGAAGGTGTGCACACAGAAATTCTTCTCGGTCACAATCGTCAACCCGTTCAGCAGTGCACAATACATCGCATCGAGACCAATCTGCTTGTGCAATGGAATCATGGTCAGCGTGATATCGCCACGACGGAACTCGGTATGAATCGATGGGCTGAAATTCAGAATTTGGTGTCCGTTTTGATGGTAGTAAATGGGTTACAGATTTGGAAAACTCACTTCCACATGACCATGGTCTTGGCGACCATGATACGGTGAGTCGTCAGAATTCCCTTTCTACGTCCGTGAATTCCGCTGGAGTATGGAAGGTAGACGATGTCGGTCTCCGGGTTGATTTTGTGGTACGGAAGGTCTTGGTCGGCGGCGAACGCCAAATCGTCGATGATCGGGAAGCCATTGGCGACGTCGCGGTTGCCAGTACAGATGATCTGCATTTGAGGGATTAACTGCTATAGAATGACAAATCCCACTTACTCTATACTCTCTGTTGAGCATCTTCATCACCTTGTCGATTTCACGAAGACCCAGCGGATCCGAGAACACGAATCTCGACTCGCCCTCCCTGATCGGAAACTGCATCTCCCAGGCTTGAAGCTTCGGCGAGACGATTTGAATCGCAGCGCCTGCCATCGAAACGCCGAGCGAGATGTAGATGGCGGCTGGCGACCAGTCCATGACCAGCACCACCACTTCGCTCTTCTCGACGCGCATGTACATGAGAGACTTGGCGATGTACTCGGCCTTGTCCATGACCTCTTGGAACGTGAAGTGTTGGCCAGAATCGTTGTCGATCTGGAAGAATCAGAGACTGACTTTTTGCTGCAAGAATTTGGATTTGTTGTTGTTTCGAGTGGGATTTTTGAGTCTCAGGGTATCAAATTTCCAAAGGAAGCGAGAACTTTTATTTTGACCAAAATCATCTCGTTTCTTGTAACAATTATCAAAAAGTGATCAGCTGCCAAACTGTTGCTCAGACTATCATGAGCAATTCTAATCGACCACTTTTCGTTATCTGCCACAGGGACGGCATCAAAGTGAAGGAACGGATTCTTAGACTTCTTGTCTACTTTTCGACCTCATTTTAAGACTATAAACTCACAATAGCAAGGTCATCTTTGAACTTCTTCCACTCATCGAACAAGAAGTCGTGGAACGTCTTGTTGGGGACTTCCAGATTCGGAAGTTTTGATTTCAGGATCATTTTTGTGTTTTTGTGCTGAAAAGTATTCTTGTATGGTTAGGTTAGGTTATATGTATGAGCAATGGTGGTAAGCAAAAAGATACGAAATGTAGAAGGAGTGTAAAAAAGCACAGCTAAAACCGATGCTACTGTCGTAGTCAAGCGGTGTTTGCGGACGTCGACAAAACAGGCCACGCCCACTTTTCTTCATTTCTTCTTGGTAGCGTCACCTATTTTGACAGGATCCGCAAACACCGCAGATCGGTCAGTTTGCCTACGACAGTTTCAATCGTACTCTAAATCGATGTGATTTTGAAAATTCGATAATAGTCATGAGAGGGTCTCGCAACGATTTACAGATTTCCAAGGCGGCGAGAAACTGCAAAAAAATGTTCTCAAATCAATCTTTGCTCGCTGAGTCACTTCCTACGACAAAAATTGAAAAAAATTGACCGATCAATTCTATCTCTCATTTATCTTTTATCTGTTAGATTTTTTTTCGATTTCTCGGTCTCACAATTTTAGTGGAGACATCTCTAGCTACTACCACGGAAAAAGTCGACTTGCAAAGATGGAAAAAAAGTGGTAACCGATTCTCCGCAAAAATGCCCAACTGACTATCCAACTGGCAATCCATCTCATACATCACATAAACAACCAGACGAAACAGAGACAGAAACAGAAACAGAGGTCGTATGTCTAGAGAGAGCGCAAGAAATTTATGTGTATGTGCTAGAGACAATGGCGCAGAGGTGGAGACGCAGAGAGTGGAAGAGATGGAAAATGATTTTTCAAATCGGTGGGGGGGAAACAAGAGGAGGAGAGAAGATGGGTGACGTCTTCTACTATGTGTGATAGCAATCGAGAGGGCCAAACAACAGAGATCACTGCTTGGGAGAGTTGAGTACTTTTGGGGTACTTTTTGGGATCGGAAAATAGACAACTTTCGAGAGTCAGCTGGTTGATCCATGGTTCTAAAAACCATGAAAGTATTATTTTGGGTGGAAAGGAATCTGTAGACTTTGTGAGAAAGTTCTGAAAATCTAGGCTGAAGTTTTTAAGATTGAAAAAAACCATGGAGTTTCAAAGTTCGAAAAATTTCAATGTTGTTGTTTTTTTTCTGTAGAAGAAAAACAAATTCAATTAGGAGAACCCCATCGAAAGAAATTGAAGTGGTTGGTCCTCTCGGAATTCTAAGAATTTCAAATCGGCCGAAAACAAAAGTTTTGGTCCTAAAAATGTTCATAGTTCAAGTTGCTCAGAATCTTCTAGAAAACAACTCCATCTTTGGGCGTTTTATACAGAAAAAAACTGATTTCTAAACTTCCAAAGCAAGAAGAACCTTCTAGACCAACAAAACCAGAATCTCTCGCCGAATTTCAAAAAACTTCCCCATGACTTTTCCAAAAGTCTCGCGTCTTTAAAATCCAATTATTGACAGCCTCTTACTCAAATGAACTGAGAAAGAAGTGTCAAGTGATAAGAGTGGAGTGTGTGTCTATCATTGGTAACATGTACTATAGTTCATCAAAACAATAAGGGCGGTTCTACAAACTTCTGATTGTGGACTTTGGAGATGTGACAAAAGTCACCTCAGAGTAAGATTCAATTATAGAGACTAAAGGTTATTACCATGAGGATTTTCAGATCTTGATTAGACAGGAAGACATAGTTATGAACTAAAACTAAAGTTTTTGGAATTGTGGATAATATTTTGGACCAAAAAAACAAAAATCACTGCAAAGTAAGAAAAAATCATTCGAATTTGGAACCCACATTAACGGTCAAAGTTTTAGGGACTTTTAGTGCGAAATGGTCAGTTTTCAGCAGTCGAAAAAATGATTCCCAGTGACCCGAATCTTTCGAAATTTCTTGAGTGTTTTGAGCCACTCATCATCTCAATTTTTGTAGTTGACAACTTTTCATGAAATCTGCTGTGAAGTGAGTTACGTCGCGTATAGTAATGCGACCTCAGATATTCAAAAAAAAAAAAATTCAACCGCTGATTTCGGGCCATCTTTTCAACACTACCAAACAAAATTTGACAGCAAAATTCAAGAATAGTTGTCAACTACAAAAATGAAGAACTAGAGATAATTGATCCACCCATCAATTTGCTGAAAAATGAGACTGTTAAGAACCGTTTTTAAGTGCTCAAAAAAAAAGTCTGAAATTGAGGGTCGAAAAATTTCAATCATTCCAAAAATTGCCATCATAATTCTGGATGAAACTCCATTTCAAGCTAAAAATGATCTAATTCATGTTCAACTTTTCAAGTCCCTACTACCACAAACAACTAGAAAATCTGTCCAGAATTTCAAACGAAAAAAGAAAAAAACTCAAGGTCGATCTTCACACTACTAACCAGATTGAAATCTCCAACTTCCGATAACCCACGAAAAGGCAAACCCGATAAAACACCAGGAAAAAATGGAGATAAGAAACCATTCTCTTCTAGAAACTGCTTGCCTGTCATAATCATTGACCGTTTTGGGGTGTCAGCCGACTAGTCTCTCTCTCCCAACTCTTCCTACCAGAAAAAACGGTCTTCCAAAACTGTTCGATTTATCTGTATTTGAGGAGTAGTCAACAACTAATAATAAAATGGTCAGTGAACAGGTTTGCTTCATTCACACTACTGACGGTCTTTGATTTCTTATTAAGGGGGGGGGGGGGGGGGGGGG
>LR543268.1:271121-283544 GCA_900536305.3 Caenorhabditis sp. 40 LS-2015
GGGGGGGGGGGGAAGGGGTCTCATCAGTTATAAGCGTTGGGGAGAGATTGTCGAGATATTGAGAAAGTTCTTTGCAAGGTTTTGGGGAAAACACAAAAAATACTGCACAAAATAAGTGTCAATCGTGTGGATAGGAGGGGGAGGGGATGGTTTCATGGAGAGTAAGAGGGGGTGACAGTGATCGGGAGGATTTAGAATCCAGAGAGGTACAGATTAGGGGGGAGGGGCTATTATCAGTTTAGAACAGTTCTTATGGGTACGAGAGGGTCGGGAGTTGGGCGTAGGTGTGAGCGTTGACGGCCTTCAAGGTGTCCGGAAGGAATGGCACTTGGGCGACATGGAAGAAGACCCTGGAACAGAGAGAAATGGTTCACTGGAACAATTCGAATTTCGACTTGACTTACTCATGCGAATACTTCTGGCGAACGCTGCCGAGCTGGCTCCACTTGGCGTTGGTGAAGTGCATGATGTGGTTCATGTGCTCCACGAGCGGGTTGACCTCGTCGCCGGTGAATCCCGAGTACTTCTCGAGCACCGGGTTCCACTCGTACTTGTGCTCCTTGTCGAGCATGCGCATGGCGAGCACGAAGGCGGCGGCGGCGAGACGGGCCTGCGAGACGAACGCGTAGTCGTAGACCAGCAACGACGTCTCGAGGATGTAGCGAGCCATGGTCAACGACTTCATGTCGACACGCGACACGCGTCCCAGACGACGGAGGTAGCGGTAGCTGAGTGGCGAGCCGAGATCGTAGCCGACGGTGGAGAAGAGGTTGCGCTCCATGGCGAGGAGCTCCTCGCGAGTGAAACGGTCGCCGGACAGGTAGATGAGGTCGTCCACAAGTGGTGGCGAGCGCTCGTCGTACTTGGCGGCGATGAAGATCGTGACACAGGCGAGCTTCTGGAAGAAAAGAACAATCAGCTATAGCTTTCAATAAAACCAATCGGCCTACCTGGATCGTGGACTTGTCGACGTTCTTGGTGTTGTTCAAGTACATGTCGGTGAGCTTGACCGCGTTGTAGAGGGTCTCGTGGTTCAGCTCGAACGTCTCCTGAATCTCGACCATCCAGTCGATGAGAATCGCACGCGTCTTCACATCGATCTCCGGATGGTTCTGCAGATAGTGGCAGACGCGGAACTGGAGCTCACGCGACTTGTAGTAGTCGAAGATCTCCGGCGCGTACTCGGACACGCTCTCCGGATTGCCGGCCTCCTCCTGATCGTAGTCGTAGTGGGGACACGGGTCGACCTTGCTCAGCTGGCTGCTGCTGCTGTTGGGCAACGCGTTCTCGTCGTTCTCCTTCGACGGCTTCGCGCCGAACGGGTCGCGCTTCGCCGAGTCGATCTTGAAGCCCGAAATGTGTGCTCGCAACTCCGTCAGGCCCTGGAAGAACTGACGACGATTACAATAAGGAAACGAGGCGTAAGAGCGCGCAGAAAATCTAGGCGTTCCATTACCTTGCTGAGCTGTTTCTTGGCAACTGGTTCGTTGGGGTGTTGTTTGGGGGCGTCCAGCTGCTCCGTTTGCTTTCGTTTGTGAGGCAGTCGATCTGCTGAAAATGGCATATTTCAAGAAGCCAGGTGTCTAGAAATTCCGCTTACCCGGCGGGTCTATGTTCTTGGCTTGGCTTCGGAGCATCATTTTGACGCGCTGAAAAAGAAGAGGCTTGATGGAAATTATTCGAAAATGGGCAAAAAAAATAACCGAAGCAACGGGGGAAAATTCGAGAAGCTTTGGGACGGAATTTCGAGCCAAACAACGCAAAATAAACGAAAAAATCAGGAGAAGCTTGCAAAACGCAACTTTCGTCGAGAAAATGAGAGTGAAATGAGGAAAACGAACGTCTGGAGAAACAGAAAACGGAAAACTGCCGCCATCCCGCCATCGTGGTGGGATTGGCGGGCGGCAAATTTGAATTTCGCACCCTGCCCGTAGAGCAAGCTTGCAGTGCGCCGGCGGCGAATTTATTGATTTTCGGGTCTAGCGCAGGTTTAGTGTATAGAAGGGTGTCTAAAAAATTTGAGAATGTCTGTGGGGATTTTTGAAGACTGAAATTAGCTGAAAAAAAATATTAAAAACAGAGATCAAACAAAAATATGCAAAAAGCAAGACTAAAATCTAAAATTTAAACTAACCGCTACGCTCGCTGGAGCGCACTTGCATTTTCAAACTTTTTTTTCGAAAAAAAAAATATAATTTTCACTGATTTTCACTGAATTTTCACCGGATTTCTCAAACTTTTGCATGAATTTTCTTTCAAAAAAATACTTTGAAATATTCCAAAAATTTTTGCAGGTAAATGGATTGCTATGTAGGCGCCACGACGGGCGCGCTCAAAGGTGCACTCTTGAAGGATAACACATTCGAAAATCTCAGCGAAATCAAGGCTCTGGACCCGAAAAGTGATGAGATCACGTCGATGATCTGGAATGATGATCAGCAGGTATTTCTGAAGATTTCCAAAAGAGAATTCATGGATTTTTTCTTTGCAGACAGAGATTCTCATCGCTCGTCTGAATCGAGACCTCCAACTCTTCGATATTGAGCAGAACGAGCAAGTCTCGATTTTATCGGTCACAGGAGGCACCGGAGCCATCAAAGGACTGCATAAAGCAGAGTTAGTGCTGATAAAAAAAATATCTCGAGAGAATTTTTTTTCCAAATTTTCAGCGAAAAAATCCTGACATGCGTCGAGAGCGGCGAGCTGCACGTGTGGAACGACAAATCCGAAGTGGTGTCCGAGTGGAAGTGTGGTCCGGGCGTCGCGGTGATGCGCGGCTCCAACGAGAAGCCAGAGGTGGTCACCGGCGGCGCAAAGAACTTGCTGAAGACGTGGAGTCTGGAGACGGGTCAGCAGGTGTGGAGTGCGAAGAACGTGCCGCCCGACATGTTGGGCTTGGAGATTCCGATTATGGTCACCGACGCGCGGTTCATTCCCGGGCAGAACTTGATTCTGGAGGCCACAAAGATTCATGAGGTTCGGGTTGCTCACAAACGTCCAAAAATGACCTGAAAATTGAAGTATTGATCATTAAGATGTCGTGAAAACTGAATAGAAAAGGGAGAATCGATCTAGCCACTAAATAAGGAATTCTGTAATTTTCAGTATCAAATGAGAGTTCTCGATCAGCTCAGGCCCAGTAAAAGGTCGTCTGCCGAGTTAGAATGACAGAATTGAATCTTTTCCTCGTTCACGACGTGTTACTGAGCCTGACGTTAGTCAGTATCCTATCAGGAAGATAGAGCTCGTCGAGACCTATGATTTGACGCTAAAACTGACTGGAACTTGGGTTTTGAAGCCTAGAAATATAGCTTTTAGGATATGCGCTTCTCATTCATCAATTCAGTTTTCAACGGTTTTTCAATTAGTAAAATCCGTCTTTCCGGGTCATTTTGAGCTGCTGACGCCTCTGAAACTTATCATTTTCAGATGCGCGTCTACGATCCACGCGCGCAACGCCGACCGATCAACAAGCTCAAGTTCATGGAGAACCCAATCATGTGCACCTCGCTGACCAACAAACCCCACCAGATTCTCGCCGCCAACTCGATCGGCGAGATGGGACTGTTCGACTTGCGCAGCAAAGTGCACCCGATTTGCAAGTTCAAAGGACAAGCGGGCTCGATTCGCAGCATCGACGGCCATCCGACAATGCCGCTCGCCGCGTCGGTGGGCATCGATCGATTCCTGAGGGTGCACGATTTGCAGACGAGGAAGATGATTCATAAGGTGAGTGATAAGCAAGGGAAGCCTCATTTTTAGCCAATTTCATTCCAGATCTACTGCAAAACCCGCCTGAATCGGGTCCTTCTCCGCAATGAGCTCTCGATTCTAAACGATCGAAAATCGGCAGTGAAGAAGGAGTTCGACGAGGACGAATCCGAGTACGTCACCATCACCAAGGATGGCTATAAACCGGGCGACTCGGAAGACGAGGACGATGATGATGACGTTGTGGAGGACGACGACGTCTGGGACGTCATGGAACCGGTGAAGAAGAAGGCGAGGATGTCCACAGATGACGTGGAAGTGGTGGAGATCACCGGGGAGCAGAGTCCCAAGAAGAAGTTGAAGCGGAAAGCGATGATGGAGGAGGAGGAGATCAAGGAGGAGGTGGAGGAATCTGATGGTGAAGAGGTGAAGATTCAGAAGACGCCGAAGAAGAAAGTGCTGAAGAAGAAGAAGAAGGCCTGATTCGTTGTTTCATTTTATTTGTTGTTTTCTTGTTTTCTTGTTAAGCTTTGTTTTGTTACACATTTTCCTTGTTTAAGAGTGGCTTAAAAATTAGAAAACGTATTCACTTCCTTGAGTACTCAACTTTTTATTTCAAATTCATTATTGACCCGTTTTCCAATCATCATCTTCAAATCACATGGAAAGTCTATGCTTTTAATGTGTAAAGTGGTGTGTTCCTGGACGCCGACGGTTTCAATGTCCGGTCGGTCCACGGAGCGGGTTTGGCGGTGGCCAGGAAGCAGAAGAGCGCATTGCAGACGACGAGAATTCCAGCGTGAACGAAGAACACAAGTCTCCACTCGGCAATCGTGCCGTCTCGAAGCAGATACGATACAAGAAGGGGGCATAGGAGCATCGAGAGGCAGAGTAGGAACTGAACATTGGCCATGACGAAGTGACTGTATTGACGGGACACAAGGGCGGCGCACTGGAATATAGTATTCTCAAACTGCAGAATTCCTGGGTCTACACTAACCTTGGTGAATCCACCTCCATTGAATCCGAACATCGCCGTTGCCAGCGTCATCAGAGTCAATCCGGCCATTCCTTGGCCCTCCTTCACAAATCCCAGGGCGACCAGAAAGATGGCGCTTGCTCCGAGAGCAATACTATTGTAAATCCGCAATTTGGTTGTCTCCGAAATGCCAGTGATCCGGTCACTGGAGTGTCCGGCGAACATCTTCATGAGAAACTGAAAGAGGACGGGAACGGCGGCGGCGAAGCCGGTCTTCTCCACCGAGTAGCCGCCGATGTCGTGCAGGTAGACGGGCGAGTAGATGTGGATGAGTTGGACGGCGATGAGGTCCCCGAGGGCTCCGATCCAGACACCCCATATTGAGGGGGTGGTCAGAATCTCGAGGTATGGGGTGGCTTCTTGTTCGTGCACTTTTGCGGTGGCCGCGTTGGACTTTCCTTTTTGAATCTCGACAAGCTCCATAGTTTGCACGAATCGATTGTCATCTGGAAGACAAACAGACATAGGGACTTGTCAGCTGGCAACTCACTGGGTGAATCCGTGAAAACCGCGAACCAGATCAAGAACACGATAGTGGAAATGAAGGCGTGCAAAAAGTACACAGACTTCCAGCCGAACGGAGAAATGCAAAGCTCTCCAGCGACAGGCATGGAGAATATGGAAGAGAGTTGGCCAAAGGTGGTGAGAGCCGCGATGAACAGGCCCTGTTGTGTCATGGAGGCCCACGAGGAGGTGATGGCGCCGACGGCTGGCATACAAGCGGCATAGGCGATTCCCTGGAAAACAGATAGAGTACCGATTATTTTCCACTATTGCTGAAATTTAGTTGGTGCATTGATCAGCTTCAGATCTTCGCGTCTGATATTGAAAACTGAAAACTTTTTGGAGAACCCTCAGAAAAGTGCGCATAGAGGTATTCACCCTCTTTACTCACTAATAACCTGAGTAATGTTTGGAGTCACAAAATGTGTTATACATCATTGGAAAGCTGAGAAAATTCGCAATCGATTCATATATTTTGCTTTTGTTTTGGACTCAGCATTCTCGAGAAAATTGAATCTGAAGTACGTAGACCCAGTCCATTTGCACATTTCAATTCGAACCAACTGGATTCGCGTACTTCAAAATCATTTTTCTCGAGAATGCAGAGTTCGCAGCAGACACAGAATATATTAATCGATTGGAAATTTGTTCAGCTTTCCAACGATATACAACACATGTTGTAAATTCTATCATTACCCAGGGTGGAACCCTAGTTACTAAATCGAGCCCTATCTGACTTAATGTCAATTTTCAAAAAAAAAAAGGTAGACAACTCCCAAAAATGAAGATCTAAAGTTCTTAGACAAATCGGGTTTTATCCGTTTTTCAAATCTTCAAAGACCAGACCATTTTTTATTTTGGTTACTGTACCTGCAAGAACCTCATCAAAAGGAACAGATTGAAATCCATCGGCGCCATGATAGGTATCAAGAACGTAGTCACTGACGTCAGCATTCCAGCAGCAAAGAACACTTTTCGAAGGCCATACGTGGAGATTCCGATGATGACTGGAAACAGGCCGAACATTGCACCAACTGCCACCGCGCTGAACAGCCACGTCTTCTCTTTCCGGCTGTAGCCGATGTAGTGGGTTTTGTTTTCGGAGAGCTCGGCGGACTCGCCGGTGCCTGGCATGCAGAGGACGGTGAAATTGAAGCAGATGACGTTGGACATCATGAAGGAGAGACAGGTCATCGTGAGGACGAGCACCATGTAGCGAACACCGCCCGGTTTTTCTTGAAAAGTTTTTTCATTAGAATCTACAAATCTATCAGAATCTCAAAGTTGAGCAGAATATCAAATTTCAAGAGTATCTTAGATTCTCAGAATTCCAGATTCACAGAATTTGATAGTTTCAGTATCTTGGAATCTTAGAACTTCAGAATCTCAGGCTCCCGGAATCTTGGAATCTCATTATCTCCGAATCTATCACAATCTCAAATCCTCAGAACCTCAGAATCTTTGATTTTCAGAATAGCAAAATCATAGTTGCCCAGAATCTCAGAATCCCTTGATTCTGAGATTTTCGGAAATTTCGAAAATTCTAGTTTTCAAGGATTCCGGGCTTCAGAGATTCAAGGATTTTCACGAATCCAGGTTTCAGAAGGATTTTAGAACCTCATACTCTTAAAAAAAACATCACAAACCTGGTTTCTCCTTCCCCATCGGAACAACTCTCGCATTCACCGGAATCTGACTTAATTGTTCTCGTGTGATAACCACCGGAATTCTACCGCTAACACTACTAACGACTGCATCTGGATTCTCGGGTGTCACTTTCATATCCACCTGGAAAAATCTGGAGTATTTTTCATGCAGGAAGCTTGGTGGATGAGGACATCTGGATAAAACCGAAATGAGCAACTTCTAGGTTTTTCCAGCGATGGAAGCGTTCCAGTGAAAATATAAACAGACAATTGGTCCGAAAAAGATTCCAGAAACAGTTCAAAACCGGGGATTCCCCATCAAACCACCCGTAAAAGACAGACAAACTTTAAAAATAGTGACACCTAGTTTCCCCCGAAAAATGTAGATGGAGGGGGGAGGGGGTAATTGTTCAGCGAATCTGCTGGACCAGATACAGTAACGAGTGAAAGAGAGGGAGAGACACCAAAATAACAAAATAACGAGATTATGATGAGAACACTTTTGAAAAGAGCGATGGAACAGTGTTTACAGTGGGAGAGAAAGTGAGATGATCCGTCTGGAAATCCGTTTGTTTTCAGTTACAGTGTCTATGAAAAGGATGTATGGGATGAGGTGAAGTTTTTGAGAAATGACGGATTTGTTAGTATGAAAAACAGTCATGAGTGGCAAAAAGCCCGAAGAAATAATTTTAAAAGTTATGGGAATTTGGGGATGCTAACTAGGGTATCACCTGAGAATTCAAATCAACTGGGTTTACGTACTTCAAAATCAATTTTCCCAAGAATGCAGAGTCCACAGAGAAAACGAAATATATGCATCGATTGCAAATTTTCTCAGCTTTCCAATGATATATGACACAGTTTGTAACTCCAAACATTACTCAGGTTATTCCCTAGTAAGATCAATGACTTCCATCTTTATTGCTCAGTACTAGAGGTACCAGAGAATGTCGAATTAAAAAAAAAGAAATCTTTTGGTATCCGCTGAAGGAATCGATGCATGTTCAGCTAAACGAATGGTGAAGTTTGTGCTTCTATCATAGGATTCACAAAATGGTCAACAAAAAAGAAAACGGGAAGGTCAAAAAAGTACAATGTTATAAATTCAAAATAAACATCATCGTCATTACCCAATTGACCTCTTTCCAATCTCCACAATATCCCGTTTATACGTGATTCTGGAGACCAGAAGAATCGTGTTATCTCTCTCTCTCTCTCTCTCTCTCTCTCTCTCTCTCTCTCTCTCTATTATATCACCACAAAGATGATATCAACTATCCACAAGACACATGAAAAAGCAAAAAAAAGAGAATCTTTAGAAAACACACAACGTCTTCTGATTCTTTCCTGATGACGGAGTAGTGATTCAATTGATAAAGGAGTAACAACCGGTTATGTTTGGAATGGTGGAAAAGAAAAAACATATGAATTTGCTTTTCGCAATGAACAAGTGATTATCGTGTGAAGTGAGGAAGGAATTTGAAAATTGTGGGGGGTTTTCTGTTCGTCCAGATGTCCAGGAAAGATTTTAGATGTTTTACCGTTAGCTTCTTCTCTTCTCAAATTTACATAATTATTCCTTGCCTCCTCCACCCGAACCGGACCACCCCGGGATACTTCTCCATTTCATGGATCTTCTTTTTCTTCTTGTCGGCTAACCTAATCTACATAAAAGTATAAATACCGTCCACCCACCCATTGCTATCTCATAAGGATGTCCTCCGAATTATTCGTTATCGGAACTTCTCTCCTCGTGTTTTTGTCCGCCGGACTTTTCGTCCTTCAGACCAAACACGACCTCGATCAAGTCTGGTCCGAGTTTGACGATCAGATTCAGGAGACTACGGTAAGCCAGCCTAAACTCATCTATCGTTTCATTCCTCGAAATTCAGGTCCTTCGAGATGCAACGTGGAACGATTTGAAGTCGTTGGCGAGTGCTAAGAATGTTCCATTGGATCGGTCTAAGAGACAAAGTTATTATGAAAAGGTGGCCGACTCGTATGCCCTCCCGCCATCGCTTGGAGTGGAGGCGCATGCCCCTTCGATTTCTCCAGAATGCAGTAAGCTAGATTGCTTGTTCTTAGAACCTGAACACTCTCTCTAATCATTTCAGACTGCAATCTAGAAAACAACAATTGTCCAGCAGGTCCACCAGGTCCAAAAGGGTCTCCAGGCTTCGACGGGGCGCCAGGAGAATCCGGTCCACCTGGAAAAATGGGACAAAACACCGGCGACATCCAAACAATGTATCAAGACCCCGGCTGCTCGTACTGCCCCGCCGGAGAGATGGGTCCACCAGGAGCCCCCGGTAAAATCGGTCCACGCGGTCAACGAGGACAAAACGGACAGGCTGGCACTCCAGGAAACAATGGCGCGCCAGGACACAACGGAGAGTTGGGACCATGCGGACCACCAGGACCACCCGGATCAGTTGGAACTCTCGGAAGACGAGGAATGGATACGGTGCGCGAGAAGGGAGTACGCGGACCGAAAGGGGCACCGGGACCCGTTGGAGCTGTTGGCATGGAAGGAGAGAGGGGCAACCGAGGAGGTCTGGGTGTGGATGGACCGGTGGGGCCGAGCGGGATTCAAGGAGAGCCAGGGAGAGCAGGACCAACTGGGCAGGCAGGAGAGGCTGGAGTGGTTGGACCGAATGGACAGGACGCGTTGGTGAGTGCGGGTTTCTAATGGGCTGCTTCTTTTGGTTCGCTGTGGGCGTGGCCTGCGGTTTTCCAGCCTCGCCCATTTTCAAATTCATTCACCCTAAATTTTGAACATTTTCAGTACTGCCCATGTCCTAAACGAGTCGCCGACGGAGCCGGAGGTGGTGTCTACCAACCATACAAGCAATGACAAATTTTTCTGTATAGATCGAATAATGAATATGGCATATACTTTTTTTCACAAGCATTCTTTATAAGCTTTCAGAGATCCTCGAACCTTTGCACAAAAATACGTCAAGATTCATCAGAGGTCTTCAAATCTCTGAACAGAAACATGCCAAAACTCATCAGAGGTCTCTAAACCTTTGGACAGAACGAAATTTTTTACATCCCTGATGAAGGGTTGTACCCGATCACCCATAACTCGCTCAATTTTTGAGCTGTGAAAAATCTGAGCACAGATTCGGACTTCTTGGGTCCGAATACGTCTAGTCAAGTTGTTTTCAAATCAAAAACATGGATAGAATAATTTGCGATGTCCAAGACAAAACGGGTTGACTAGAAAACCTGTTTTCACGATTTCCGGGCCGGGGACCGACCTGATCGTATCAGTTCTCACCGTCAATTTGATCCTTGACGACAGAGTGACAAAATGTATGGAGAGATTTTCATTAAGTAAGACACTTTTTTTGACCTCCCAGTTTTTGGAACTTGCCAAAATCTCAGTGAGGTGCCTTGACTCACGCTAATATTTGATCACCCATAACTCGGTCAATTTTTGAGCTAGAGCAAATTTGAGCACAGATTCGGACTCCTTGGGTGCGAATACATGACGAAGTTGTTTTCAAGGTGTTGACATGGATGGAAAAATTTTCGGTGGGCAACGACTGGTTCATTTGAAATGGGTCACAGGTTAGCATAGGTCCCGGTCTCCGAGCAGAAATTTGTTAGAATTTAGCATAGGTTCAGTTAGTCATGGATAGCCTTTTACTTCACTTGCCAATGACCCAGTACTGATCAAAACTCAAGTTCACCAAAACATGATTTTAGAAGGTCACTCGATTCGACTTCCTCCCTTCCTAGACTCTCCTCAAAAGAGCACACTTCCGATTCCATTAACTCTTCTTCTTCTCCATCGGAGGGTAGTCCACCACTCTCAGTACGCCCATCAATTGTTTTCTCCTCCCTTCCCTTTTTTGCCGGGTTTCCTTTTCGGAATTGACTCTTCGAAATCCACTAATTGAGAGAAATGAAGGAGGAGGGGAGTACTATCGAAAAGCGAGTACCAAAAAATAGGATAGAGAGAGAGAGAGAGAGAGGTCCATCTCTCCCTTCACGACGACTACGAATCCTAATCAAATTGCTGGGCGCATACATACAGAGAGAAAGAGAGTGAGAGAGAGATGTTGTGGGCACTGCCCCATACAACGTGTCGCATCTCTCTCCCTCTTTTTCGGAGACCCCTTTTTCGTTGGCGAGTAAGACGGAGACGACGCCCCTTTTCCGAATCATCTACTGGTCCATTCGATTTTCGTCAACGTCTTCTACACATCTTCTACTTCTGTGCATCTTCTTTTTCATCCATCTTCCCGCCCGGGTCGGGTTGTTTTTTTTTCTTCGCCATCATCATCTCTCAGTCTCTCTTGTTGGTTTCAGGGTTTCGGTCACTTTCTGTGGGGTCTTCGGACTACCTTGCTTGTCAGTGGGCTGGGTCATAAATCTAAAACCTTCCGAGGTGTTTGGGGTCAATTTCATGTCTAATTCGGTCCATTTAGAGAACCTTTAGGCCTGTAATGGCTGCGAGAACGGGCTTATGATATCTTACAAGATTTTGCTTCGAAGAAATACTTGTTTTAAGCCCTACAATGTCAAACTTCCCCTTTGGACTCCTGACACGTCAGTATTCAAAACAAAAACAAGAATACTAGTACCGTTAGGAACATACAAGCTCTGAAATTTGAAAGTTCAGAGTTTCAGAAATTCATTGCTTTCGAATCCCGCCAAAAGTTTCCATAGCTTCTCCAGTTACTTTGTCATTTAGTGTTGGTCAAAATAAAGTCGTCCATATACATCCTGAACCTGTGTGTAAAAATCGGCAAGATGTTTCTTTTTGAGTGAACATTTTGCAAAGTTTGTACCTATGACTTTGGTTCCTTTCTCACTGCGGCAACTTTGTGAGATCATAACTGGAATGAAGTCAGTATTTTGTCAACCTTCATACTACACTCGAAGTCTCTAGGGTCGTTTTGGCCTTGGCCGAGATTATGTCAAAACGTTGATTTGGAGGGAGGAGCATAACTAATTGTGAGAATCACTCAGCGAAGTTTATGAAGTCTTGAATCAGTGAACCTTATTTAGAAGGCTTCAAGTATCTAAGATATGGACTGGAGTCGATTGAGAAGACATACTGCTGGTGGCTCGAAAACCAAGTATTCTCGACGTTCTCGACAAATTTTGGTGAAAAGTTTCGCGCGATTCTGGCACTGTTAGATCAAAAGTACCCCTTGCAATGTTCAGAACAATTTGATCTACCTAGAAAACGCGCTCGAACTTTTCAAAACTTCGAACGCCCATTTTTCGGTTTCAAGATTGCAAGACCTTTGTTACCTTGTCTAGTCTGAATTCGTTGACTATACTTGATTTTTCGGTTTGAATGCTAATTCTCGAAACCCACTTAAAGATTTTTCTCCGAGTTTTGAGCCACTTTTCATCTTCACTTTTTAATTAAATCCCAACTTTCCGAACTTGCGATTCTACTCTAAATTAGCCCCGTCACTCTCTCTCGCAAATAAATTCCAGCCACTTTACACATCCATATTCATTCTGCATTTTTTTCGAGCATCCCCCCCCCCCCCCCCC
>LR543268.1:283577-309845 GCA_900536305.3 Caenorhabditis sp. 40 LS-2015
ACCCTCCCCCCCCCCCCCCTCAGTTGTGAAAAGTTGTTGTTTTCCGGTTTCACTCACTCACTCTTCTCCATACTCCTTATGCTTCGTCTCAAAACACTTTGCTCCTTCTTCTCCTACTCCTCCTTCTTCAAAGAAGAAGACGTCGTCGACCGAGAAGGAGCATCATGAGAGAAGTGCGAAGAAGAAGTGGAACTTGTCACCCCCTCTTTCCGTCTTCTTGTTTATTTATTCTCAAGTTGTCACCCGCAGACTGGTGTTCGATATGTCTTCATTTTTTGTGCGTGTCGGGAGGGGGATGTTCCGAGGCTTACCGGGAGGGGTGTCTTCTTAAGATGGGTGGACTCAGTATAGAAGTCGTTCTGGGGTTGATTGACTGCTCGTAGGCTATATTTGTAGGATTCCGGTAGTTTCGTGTACAGTTTTTCTAATATCAGGTATTATCCCTAAAATTCACATCCCTTTTGAAGCCAGTCTAAGATTCATCTCGTATGACTTCCAAAACCGTTTTCGGTTATTGTTTTAACTGTGAGATTATAGTAGCAGTTCCTAAAACGAATTACGTTCATAACTTTTTTGCTCAAGCAGGTTTAAATATCGACAAATCTGGAAATGTAGATGGATCCTGTTGGAATTATCGAACAAATTGGATTCTCACAATTTCGCTCCGAAAATACATGGCAGTTTTTCTCTAAGAAAACTTGCTCGAAATGTTGAAAGCCGCCAAATCTGTTGATCTCACCAAATCAGACGTTGCCAGATGGAAAATATCGAAAATCTGCAGTTTTGTCAGAAACCTATTACTGTTTTCTTTTCCAAAAACTTTTTCGAAATGTTTAAATCTTAGATCAAATTTGACCCAAACTTCGAAAAAGTCCACGTTCAGCAAAGTGTGCTCAATGCTTTAAGCTGAAAACTACTTACCCCGCGATCAACTTCATCTCAGCTCCTGTAACAGATAACAAAATGTGGTCAGCTAAACTAATGTTTCTCATTTGGATGTTTTAAGCAAATCGGACAAAAGGTGCCCGTGCTCCACCAAACTAGCACGGTAAAGACCATGTTCCTTTAAGAGGGTTCGATCGTGTTCGAAATTTTTTGGGTTGCATTCTTTGCCAATGTTGGCCATAATTTATTTTTCACCAATATTTCGAAAATAGTGGGACAGCTTTGACAGATGAGGATCTTGAATATGCTAGCCAAATACTACTGTAATAAAAGTCCGTTGAGAGCAAAAGAAGTGACACAACCAAAACTCAAAAAAAAAAAACAGAACCACCCAAAAAAACCGAGTCCTTTTTTTTGCATGTTCTTTTTTTGCACACAATAAGCATACGCATCCTCCGTCCTATTTCAAAAAGACACCCTCTCCCCTCCTCAAATCAATGCACACACACATGAAAGGAGGAACTTTTTGTGCTGCTGCACCCCCCAAAAAGAGAAGAGAGAGCAATGTCTCTCTCTCTCTCTCTCTCTTCCTCAGAAGCTCTCTGTATCTCCAGAGAATTGACCCTTCTTTTGAGGAAGAAGGAGCACCATCTCCACCAACACCACCACCACCACCACCAACACCATCCCATTCTCACCAACCATAGTCACACATCCATTCCCGGACATGGACAGCGGACGTGTGTGTCTGTCTGTGTTCTGAGAGAGAAAGAGATGGTTCCGAGACGAACAACTTATGCAAATCTTGTTCAGCCATTGATACCATCCCTCCGTAGAATCCATTTAGGATCTCGGGCATGGAGGTTTTCGGAATTTAAAGATGTCTTCCTTTTTTTTCCCCAGTGAAACGGGCTTTTCTTGATTTCGACCAGCTCGAATTTGTACTGTTTTCAAATGCAGATATTCAACCGATTATTTTTATTGTCTCTGAAAGTTTCCAATGTCTGGTTCCAAACTTGTGCCACTCCAATATTAGTTCAAATCCTAAATTGTCCTTACTTGAGTAGTCTCCATAGTTCAATAGACCAACGAAACAAGTTGGAAGCTAACTTTTCGAAGATGATGATTAAGTGGAAATCTGCCATTGAGACCTGTAACATCCTGTGCGGCAAGACTTTTTTTCCGATGGCCACAAAACCCAGAGTTACCTAAGAACACATCTTAACTAGAACTTTTTGCTGTAAGTTTCCTAAATTTGAACCAACACATTAACTTCGATTCATCTATGGGGATATTCAAGATAGGGCAAACCCAATGGAGTACTGAAATTGACCTAGTTGTTTGACTCATTTTTCTAGTTTCTTCTCGCTTACTCTCAATGCTCTACTATGAACCCGTTCAAAATCTCGACTCTTCCAGTCAATCACTTTCTCTCTGTCTCCCTTTCTGACCCCGAACTTGGTGACATGGTCCCAGGAGGCTCCTTGAGCAGAGCGGCTTAGGTTCAAACGGGGGCAGTGCTGCGTGTGTGTGCAAAAGAAATTTGACCTCGAACTCTCTTCTCGTCGAAGTGACAAATGATTCCATTCCTTGGAATCTAGAAGGGAGAGCGGGGGGAGACATAGATTTGGATGTGAATTTTTGAGCATATGCTGCACTGTATACTCGCTGTGATCTTTTGTAGTGGAGATAGTTTGAATATTTTTGGAATCTGTAACGCCAGCAATCGGGATAGATTCCTAATCCATTTATACATACAGTACTGGCCAAGAAGAATGCGAAATCGTTGATTTTCAGCGCAAAACGGTCAACTTTGGAGTCTTGTAAATCAGTTCTCCACGGACCGATTTCTCTAAAAATGTGTGGATGTATCAAGGAACTCTAGATCTTCATTTTTGTAGTTGAAAAGTTTTTCTAAATATTACAATCTAGTCCGTTATGTCCCGCATAGTCGACTTTCGAATTCGGTACATTTCAGTGCAAATTTCGATCTTTTTCGGATCCAATAATCTTTATAACTAACTTGATTGTGATTTTCGAAAAAATTTGCCGATTAAAAAAAAGGAGATCTAGAGTTGCTTGATACACTCACCAAGTTTCATAGAAATTGAGTGCTTGAAACATACTTTTTCAACTGCTCAAATTTGACCGTTTTGCACTGAAAATAAACAAATTCGCAATCTTTTCGGCCAGGACTGTAAATGTCTTTTTTAAGCTCTCTAGAAAGTTTTTTTGTGAAATAGCACTTGGTTGGACCATTCAAAATTGGACAGTTGTATAGTCAGAATTGAGTAATACCATTCTTTTGAGATTAATTTCCCATCCTTTATTGCTGTCCATCGCAACGAGCCCGTTTTGATTACAATGCTGCCATCAATTGACCAAATTCGATACCCAAATAACACTTTCCAGAATTTCGAATCCTCTCATTTTCAAGACTCACATATGCATATAACCCGAAACGTTTCTATACTTTTTTCATCAACTTGTCTTTTTCTTCTTCTCCTTCTTCACCCAACCCGAGAAGACCCTCCCGCCGCCATCTCCACTTCTCACCCGTTCCGAACCCATCATCTCATCCTCGGTCCTCCCGTTTATTTACTTTTTCTTCCCCCCCTCTCTTCCTCCAAATTGTATTCTCCACTTCTTCTTCTTCTTCTTCGTCGGTTTTTTTCCCTCATCGTCTTCCAACAGCTTTCGCCCCGGTTTCTCTCACTCTCACTGGGAGGGAGAGGACCAGTTGAAAAAAAAAATAACGACGAGGTCTCTTCCTCTTCTCCAAGGGGGTCCTTTGCAAATATCTCAGCTCGCTTATTCTGAAAAAAAAATGGGTTGAGATGTAGCACTTCTCAACTATCCCCGAACTTCCTCTTTGAATCCGGATCTGAAACTAGCGATAGACTTTGAGCCATCCATGCCCCTATCTCTTCTTGTTGGTCATGGTCACGTAGCAGAAATTTGATATGTGGTGGTCTGAGCAGTTTTGGACGGCTCGATGGCTTGATTTTTTTTTCTTGAAAATTGATTTGCTTTGAATTTTTAGAAGATTCATTCATTCTGATCTAGATCTTCAGTCTTCTGAGTGTTCTGGAAGGATCTGAATCCAAACCATTTCTATTATTTGGTTTTTTCTAGTTCAGATTTCTAGTTTCAATCTTCTTGATCTGATTTCTCTTTCGACTTCAACTCATCCTGGTTCCGAATTTTCAAGATTTTGGGATTCTGGTGACCATCAACATGAAGATGTATAAGTAGACCGGGGAAAAGTTCAATTTTAGAATCGTGAATTGTCGGCTTTTCAAGTTTTCAAATTTTCCGAGTGTTACTGTTTTGTACTGATTGCAAGATTCCAGAACTTCCAAAAACGCAGAGTCTCCAAAATTTGGAGATTTTGAGATTCCCAATTTTTCTGAAGTTTCAAGTCTCTGAGATCCGGGTATTCTGGAGCTGGGAGTTTTTCGAAGTCGAAGGTTTTGTTTCCAATAGAGAGTTTTTTTTCCTCTGAAAGTCCAATAAGCTTTGAACGACTCTGCAACTTTGAGACTTGAGAAATCCTAAATCTGTATTCTGAAATTCAGACGCCAAACTAGATACTAAACGTTTCGTCTCGCTCATCATAAATTTTGCGGTTCTCACACAATCTGAAGTTTTCCCACCTGAATACATGATTTTCACAATTTTTCTCGGAGTTCATAGTAATATTCACTGGCCCCTATAGTCGTAGCTAAACCTTATTTTCCACTCTTTCTTTTTTCGTTCCCCTAGTTCCCTCCTGAAACCAGAAAACCAAAAACCCATCAAACCAAAAATCCGTAAAGTTTATGAGTTCCGTTCCCTCATTTTTGAAGTTTGAAGGGCTCATTTTTTGCTCACTGAGCTCATTGAGAGTTATGGCCGTAAAGATAAATGGGAAGAGACCCAAAAATTTGATAGAGGTCCACTTATTCTAACGAGGTTTTTTTTTCGATAAAAAAAAACAAAACCCGATTTTTTTTGTCCAGAATCCGATTCTCTCTGTCTCTTTTTTCAGATCGCATTAACATTGCTTCTTTTAGTTTGGCTTCTAATTTCCGCAGATCGCGTTTCTCCCTCCTCTGTCCCCGAATTTCGGTCGGCCCCATCTCCTTCATTCTTGTCTCAAATGGGTCCATCTTTTCGTTTCTCCTTCTTGTGTTGACATAAATTTCGAGTCAAGAAGACGAGAAACAAAACAATTGGGCTCTCTATTCTGGTGGTGGCGACGGAATTCCATTTTCTTCTTCTGGCTTAGTTTATTCAACTTTTCTCATTTAGGCACACACACTTTGAATCACTCTACTTTTCATTCTCGATTTCTCTGGAATCTGCTCCAGCCTTTTTTTGATGGAATTCTTGGGGTTATAACCTGCTCTAGTTTTGAATTTTGTAGAAGTTTCGTTAGAATCCAGCTCGTTTTCAGTTCGACAGGTTCCGAGGTCCTGAATGCTCGAAATTCGAAGTTACAGAAGTTTCAGTTATAAGACATCATGGATTCGAGATTCTGAGATGATTCTGAGATGTAATCTGAGATTTTGAGATTCTCTCATTCCAAACCTACGCTAGCACTTCGATTCTAGACTCTATTATTCTGAATGATGAATCAAAATTCTGAAACTCTGAAGCACAAAAGTTGATGAATTCTGAAACTTTCAAAGTACAAGTTAATTTGAAGTTTTAGACGATCGAAAATTCTGATTTTTGTCAATCTCTAGAAGTGATATTTTTGATACACTCTGTGCTTCTCAATAACTTGATGCAAATTTTCAACATTTTCATCTTCTTAGCAATCCGATTTCTGATTTTCCCAACACTCTTTTTTGCTTGAACTTTAAAACATTCTGAAGGTTTTGTAGATCTTCGAAACAAACTAAAAACACACATGATCATCAGACCAACATTCATAATATGATGCTATTCTCTTTTCTTTTTAATTGGTGGAGGTGGAGTCGAAAGTAGAGACTCGAAACTATCATTATCCAAAGTTTCACACTTTTTTCTTGTCTGTTTTTCCATTGGACTTGACTTTCTTACTGATTTCATATTCGGCTCTGTGTCTAGAGCGTTAATTTGTTTTGCTGAAAAGTTGCACTTTTTGACACGTTTGATCTCTTGAAGACGTCACCACTTAATTTCATCATTTGGTCAGAAACAAACATTGCGAATCTGAAACCACTTTAGTGATGAAATCATTCTGTTTTGGTTGTTGAAGAGACAGTGAATTAGAGATTTATGTTAACTAATGGGGAGAAACTTTGAAACCTGAATGTTTAAACTTGAGTTACTCACGATGACATCATTTTCGTTGAAACTTGACATTGTACTTCGAAAAATTTCAGACTTTAGTGTATACTTTTGATTGGAGTTACGGTTCCTATCTCTACATCTTTTTTGAGTACAACTGAACTGCTTCCAAATATGAAAGCTGTCTGAAATTGAGGCAAAACAGTTGCAAATACTGAAAAAGTGGTTCCTCATGACCCGATTTTTTCAGCAACTTGTAAGCAAATTTCAAAGAGATCTTCATTTTTGCTGTTGACAACTTTTTTTTTGAAAATCTTGAGATCCTGTCACTATTTGAGAGAACAGTTTTGGCAGCAATCTTCAAAAAAAATGGTCAGCTACAAAAAAGAAGATACAGAGTTGCTTAATACTCTTACCAAATTTGAAAAAAACTGAGTTTTTGGGAAACAGTATTCTGGATCTGAGATTTTAAAATTTTATCTGAAAACGGTTCATTTTTCAAAATTGAGAATTTCTGATTTGTTGAGAATTTGCAATCTATGAATTGCCGATCTCCCTCAGTTTCATTCTTCGAGAACAGTGAGACTCCTTGAATATAGAAAAGGATTCATTTTCCCATTCGATATATTTCTTGATTTCCCGGCCAGGTAATCTAACCAACGTTGACTGAACAAATGTTGTTATAGAACCAACCCTTCTACCACTTTGACCAAATTTATCTAAGTTCCTGCAAGAGTTATCAGAAAGTTTTCAACTACAAAAATCTTTCTCATGCTGCCTTTAACATTTCCTTAGCTGATCACTCTCTTTTATCTGTTACAGAAACTGAGAGAACTTTGATCAAAGTCACAAAAAGTTAGTTACTGTAAGAGAACCTCTTCCCCATTTTCTCATCAATGATTCCCCTCAGCCACACAAAATCATAACTTTTGTCTCCACCAGACCGCTTGAAAATCGCCGGGGGTCCCCTACTCGTGACTATGCCCAAAAACTTGAAAACGAGACGAGGTACATTCGAGACTCAAATTGATGATCGTCGAACAAGGCAAAGGATATACTACTGAGAGAGAGAGAGGACACAAAAAGTAGTAAAAAGCTTCTCGTTTCTAAATCACTTCTTTTTCGCTCAAAGCAGTAATAGTAATTATTCGACGGACTGAGAGAGAGAGAGAGATGGAGACGAGACAAGAGAGAGAGAGGGGGACCCTTGTCGTAAACTTTTTCCCCCCCCCCTCTTGTACCCCACCCAACCAGTCATCCTTCCCTCTCCCACCTTGTTTTTCCTCGCTCCCCGGTCTGTGTGTCGGTTTGTCCAGGCGGCTCCTAGGGGAGCCAATTGCCCCCCTTCTCCAACATATATCCATGTTTGCTCTACACTCTTCATCTTGCTCCTGCGTCTCCCGTTGGATGGTCCCTATAGATGGTTGAAGCGTAACACGGGGCAAAAGAAGCGTGTGAAGTGAAAGAAGGAATAGGGAGGAGGGGAAGCCGGCCGGGGAAAAAAAAGGAGGGTCCCTCCCCTCTTCTATTCCTCCTCTGCCTCCTCTCATTCTAAAACAGCCACCCCAAAAGCAGTGAAGGCAACACAGCACAGCAGCACCACAGCAGCAAACCATCAAAAAGTTCCCGGGACTCCGCCCACTTTATCTCTGTCTATTCTGTGCTTGTGCTTCTTCATTCCCATTTTTCTTCCACACATTCTGAGACAAGCACTGAAGAGAAATCTCAGCATTGTCAGCATCACCCAATATTCTCTATCTCTATTTAACTATGTGACTATAAATATTACTGAACCATCTGGAATTGCCATATAAACCGAAAATGCACGTCCGATATTTGCAGCACGAACACACCGGCACTGTCCAACTTCTCCTTATGCCTCTCTCCACAGCGGCGTCTTTTAAGAGTGCCAAGTGGTGAGTTTTTTGTTGGAAAATTTGATATACTGACCAAATAGTAGGAACCAAACATTTTTCTACCAAAAAAAAATCGGGGCTGAGGATTCTATTATAACTATTCAAAACCTTCCGAGTTTGAGATCATGCAAATTCTCAGACCTCTCCGAACTCTCAACTGTTAAAAGTTCCATGATCCGGAAATCCAGACAGACATTTTCCAAGTTTGGAATTTCGTGAACGGATTCATGACACCCCCATACGTGATGGATACTGTTACAAAAGGTTGAAGGGCACAGAACTTGCAAGAACTTCTTTGGAGCTTCAGAAATCGAATTATGAGCCTTTGAAGTTTGCTCTTTCTCGACTACTCCATAGCTTTCCGAACATCGTCCTTCCGACGGTTCCCCATCACATACAAATTTCGATTTCAAAATTTCCCGACACATTTCATTTCTGCTTCTGCTTCTTCTTCCATCATCAGCCTCATTTCAGAAGAGCAAAGATATCAAATTTCCCCACAGCCATCGTCCATCCATAGCCTAGAATGGAAGACTCTCGTTGTCTTTTTCTTCTTCCCCCGGTTTTCCTTAAATTTCCTTGAATTCCATCCCCCCCTCTCTTCCCCAAATTTGACACCATTGTTCGGCGGCGGGAGAGGGTGTGTGTGTTTTTTGTTCTTTTTTGCACTTTTTTTTTGTGGAGAGACAAAAAAGAACAAAAAATAAGTGATGGGTGGGAAAGAAACATGGTGGAGGAGGATGGAAAAATGGAGGATGTGGGGAATTTAATATACATACTTTTATGTATTCTCTCTTTTTTTTTCGTCGTCGCTCCCAGCCAGAAATTGACAGAATTTTTGCATACATTAAACGAGGAAGAGTGTGGAGGTGACAAAGAAGAAGCGAATTGATGGTGGAAATATGAAGAAAAATGGCGGGGTTTTGAACTTTTTTGTGGGGGTGGAAGGATCGAAAATGGGATGGAGCAAAATTGAAGATTCAAAATCTAAAAAGGGCAAAGAAAATTGAGCCTGAATTTTCAATTTTAGAGATTCAGAATCTTAAAATTCCTGAGCTTCAAAGTGTCCAGATCCACGAACTTCAGAACTTCAAGAATCTCTAGACGCTTCGGAATCTCTAGAATCCGCTAGCGTATAGAATTCCTGAGCTTCAATATGTTCAGGATTCCCGGACTTTTGAATCTTAAAATCTTGCTGAAATCTCCGGATCTCAAAAATCCAAAAAATCCCAAAAATCCAAAATCAAGTTCCAGGACCGAAGAGGAGGGCGAAGGAGAGTGCGACTCGGTGCCGCTGCCAATTCAGACGTTTCTTTGGCGACAGACAAAGTAAGATTTTGTTTCTTGGTAGTTTTCAAAAATTCTAATTGAAAAAATTTGCAGTCCGTTTCTGGGCGACAAAATCGGAAAACTTCACGAGGCGTCTTGCGTGGTGAGTTGGTTTTTTTTTGCTGAAAATTGAGTTTTCCAAAAACAAAGTTGATGGACTACAAACTACTTGATGGTTCGTAGTCTAGGCGGAATCCCGACTTCCGACTCTCATTTTCAAAAATTTCGCTACCTGCGGCTTCAGATTCCTTTGTGAACTCTGGAAATTTCAAAAATCCTGATTCTCGATTTCCCATCTTAACAGCTTACCGAGAACATTCACCATCTGAAGTCAATTTTTCCCCTCCAAGTTTTCTTGTTTTCAACTTTTCCCCTTTCCCACCGAGTTTTCCTCCCAGTAAACTGCCACCAAAAACTAAACAAGAGCCTGGCGCCACTAAAATTTTATATAATCCCATCTCAAAACTCGACGCCTTTCTCGCCGGGTGCCCATTTTCTTTTATTTTCTTCCCCCCCCACCAACCACTTGCTTCCTTTCTCCCCCACCCCTTCTATCCCATCAAATTTGTCCCTTGGGCAATATTTTAAGCCCATGTTTTCTTGTTGCCTCCTGGTGCTACCAGAGGAGACAGAGAGAGAGACAGAGAGACAGAGAGACAGAGAGAGCAACCACTAAAATGTATGTGTATGCTCTTTTTTGTGTTTGGAATGAGCCGATAGAGAGAAAGAGAGAGAGAGAGATGGAGTGAAGGCGGTCGGGGGAAGAAAATCATGTCAAGCGGAAATACTTCAAGTGGAAGATTGAAGAAATTGAAGAGCGGGTTTTGTTGAGATTCTTTCCGCACTCGGTTTTGGGGTTGGAAGAAGTGGTAGGAAATGGTTACGATTGGAAATAAAAACGGTTTTGTGGGTAGTGACGAGAAGGAAAACTGGAATGAGAATGAGATTATGTGACTGAAAGTATGTGATTTACAGTCTGACAATTCTAGAATCCTGGGTTCCCGGATATCGTAATCTCGATACCTCAGAATGATGAAGTAGAACTGCTCAGCTCATTAGTGCCAGTTCGGAATTTGGAAATCTGAAAGTCTGACACTTACAAAATCTCGAAATAAACCTAAAATCTCAAAATCAAGATCCACCAAAGTCACAAACCCCAATTTCCAGACATTCGAACGGGTCGTCGTCCAGAACATCCTGCACGGATTATCGCCGTCTCTCAGCAACGCCCTCGCCAGTGTCACTAGATGGAAATTAGTTCGAGCAGCCCTGCCACACGTGATACAGTGTTGTGGCTCACTATTATTAGCAAATGTAGGAGAAAAGAAGCTGCCGACGTCGTTACAAAAGATACTGTATATTTTGCACTGGATGCTGATAGACTCGTCAGCAGAATGTATAGAGAGCACGAGTACAAAGGTTTGAAATTTTTCCAATACTGTTTCATTTCTAAATTTTTTTAGGACGACCCCAACCCTACCCAATCTCGCACCCAGGGTCTCTTCAACATTTCCACAATTCAACTCTTCATCTATCTCATCGCCCCACTGGCCGACGTAATAACCGAGGAAGAAGTCGTGGACAACATTCGCCTCGAGTCGGGTCTCAAAGTTTGGCAAGCCATTTGGCAATTCCGACAGCCCGACATTTGGTGCTTCTCGGCGCCCGTAAAACAACGACGTGACGAGCTGCCGCAGATTACGTTTGCCCGCCGGCACAATCCGACGCAGTCCGAAAACCAGGGCATCTACTTGGGAAAGGATGAGAACGCGCCGCGACGCCCCAGCATCGTACCGCCGCCCAAGCCGCCGAGGACCGACGCGGCGGTGTTGCACGAGAAGAGAAAGTTGGAGGAGGAGAAGTTGAAGGCGACGAAAAAGGACTATGTAGCGATTGAGATCGAGCAACCCGAGAAGCCGAGTCATTTGTTGATTGATATGACGCCAAAGGGGTTTGAGAGGACGTCTTCTATTGTGAGGAGTGTTAGCGAGTATAAGACGAATCTGTGTGGACAAAAACAGCCGAGGACTATAAGCAAGAGCAGGACGAGTGATGCTTTTGATGTTAGCCCCAGTGAGTTTTTTTTAAACACTGAGAACAATAAACTTTAAACGATAAACTATGGCTAAAAACCTGAAGCACTCTCGAAATTTACAAAAAAGAAAAAAAGGTCAACTGTCAAAATGTTTCTTGTGCTGGCACAAACAGTTAGTTAACAACTTTTTGGAACCTGACATAGGAAACGGAATGAATTTCGGTAAAAAAGCCTTGAGCGATTGACGGTTTTTTTTTCGCAAAAATGGAAAAAAAAATAATTCTGGTGTTTGAGATACACATTTTTGCATAATTTGTTGTCAAAAAAAGCAATTTGAAAAAATAAGACTGAAGAAAAAATTTCCAGCCTCCGACTCGTCCGCAAAAATGCTCGAAGAAGTCGACGAGATAAAGTTTGCCGAAAATGAGAATTGCTCCCTCTCGGCAGTCTTCTTCACCGCCGATCAAGCTCCCCTGGTGAACCTCTCCGACATCTGCAGTGGATTTTCACTAGAAGGAAATGGCTCGAACGGTTCGAATGGGCCAACAGAACCGACACCAAGAGTCACATGCTCCGATCTAGACCAACCAAGTACCTCGGGGGGTAGTCCGCCAAGGATACCGGAGAATACCATGTATCTCTCATGCACCTCATCAAGTTCAGATGTTCCGCCATTCGTGTTGACCAGGGGTGAGTATTTTTGGCGCTTTCTAACTTGGGTTTGAGAGACCTTCCGGTACTAACAAGGGAACCTTTTAAGTCTTGAAGCTAACCAGTAGTAATGACCTATATAGTTCGAAAGAGGATTGTCTAAAACCTATATTTCTGCGTTCAAAACCTGCTAATAAGAATTCTGAAGACCAGTTATAGGCTCTCAAAGTGCCTAAAAGACGATTCTGGGGTCAATTCTTCAGTGGAAATTTCACGTAGAACTCTCCAAAGTTTTATTTCCACAGAAAATGAGCTTTGCAAGCCTATTTTAGGCACTTTGAGAGCCTATAACTGGTCTTCAGAATTCTTATT
This sequence comes from Caenorhabditis sp. 40 LS-2015, assembly GCA_900536305.3. NCBI lineage: Eukaryota > Metazoa > Nematoda > Chromadorea > Rhabditida > Rhabditidae > Caenorhabditis > Caenorhabditis tribulationis. The sequence continues at coordinate 296,025 of LR543268.1, forward strand.
AGCAGGTTTTGAACGCAGAAATATAGGTTTTAGACAATCCTCTTTCGAACTATATAGGTCATTACTACTGGTTTGCTTCACGACTTAAAACATTCCCTGGTAAAAGAGCGGTGAAAATTGTTGATCATTTTCCAGCCTCCACAACAGAGGAAACCGGGTCCTCGTGCTCTCAACAGACAGTGATACCATTGCATTTGCCAACACCGTCTCCCACAGTAAATCAGACAACACTGACGCCAATTATGAAGACAGAAAACAGACGGACTGATCATCAGAGGAGTGAGTGCCTAGCTGGAATTCTAGAGTTCATAAAATTTAAACTTTCAGTGCCCGCCTCACAAAAGTCAGTGTCCGGAAGTACTGACGACGAGTTGGATGAGACGGCGTTCGCGGACCCCACGATAGCATCCTACCTCGATGTCGCGGTCATTCGTGCTCTGCTGATAACTCATTGGCAGGAGAAAGGCGTCTACTGGGCGCTCAGCTACATACAAAATCGATTGATCGAGATCAAAGCCTATATGATTGTGAGGAAGGGTGCACGGCAGAGAAGCAACTCACTGCCTAGTGGAGAGCGGAAGTTGTCGGTGGCGCCGGATCAGTTTACGAATCCGGCTTGGGACGATTTGAAGATTGAGAATAAGGAAGAAGGAAGAGCACATCTTCATGTGGCGTTTAATGATACCGAGAGAAGAAAGTCGTCGGATAATTGTGAGTTTTTTTTTGCCTGGAAAATTGAGAAGACTTTCAAAACTTGAAAATTAGAATCTCAGAAGACTGGAATCTTAGAGAGTGACTAACGGACAATCTGAGTCTTACATTCTGATATTCTGAGGTTTTGAGACTCCGGGATTCTGAGTTTTCGAAGTCCTCCAATTCAGTGATTCTGAAAGTTTGAAACTTGAGATTCTGTGGTACTTCGGGTCAATCGAATCTCCGACTTTCAGATTTTCAGACTCCAAGAAACTCAGGATATCAGAATCACATAATCAAGAAATTTCAAAATATTAAAAACTCAAGATCAACAACTCTCAGAATCTCAAAATCAGTCAGAATCACAGTATCTCAGAGTCTAATAATTTCCAAATTTCAAGAAAACAAAAAATTTTTCAGGTCTGGCTCCCCACCCCACTTCTAACTCTCGTCGCAGCTCTCTAAACACTCTATCTCGTCGCGGAGCCAATCGCTCCAACCCCTCTCTCAACAACTCCGTCGAAGTGCTCTCCATTCGTGACGACGCCGAAGACGATGTCTCCAACATCTCCTCGAAATCCATCGAAAAAGAAAACTCGAAAATCAACGCCGTCTATTTTCCTGAAGCACTGGGCAGCACTAACTTCATCGAGAAGGACGGGAAGATATCCGCCACGGTGATAGTGCAAACCGTGAATCAAGTGATGGATAGGTGTACAGGCGTGAGGCAGTGTGAGCTGGCACTCAACATTGCAGACGTGCTACTGGGGACCCCTTTGGAGCAGACCGAGACTTTTTTCGTGCAGTTGAATGTTATGGTCTTTAAGTGAGTTTTTTAACACCTCTCAACTTACACTGTGAAATTTTTCGCGCCCAGTTTTGATAGATCAAATCTCAGACCTGAAAGGTTGAATTTTGATCTTCCAATGCGATTCATTTTCCACTGGTTAATAAACTCGAACTCGACTTGGACGAATCTGTTTTTGTTCATAATTTTGCTACCGGAAACTTCCTCACCAAATTCCATCCAACTTTTTTTCCAGAATCTACCTGTGCCTCGGTTGCCCACACGGCTGTAACGAGGGCGTCAAATCTCCACACGGTGATTTTCTCCGCGCCAAAGCGAAAGCGATCCTTGCCGGTCTAGAACGTGTCCAGCCGGAGAAGTTCAAGAACATTCTCAACGATTATGTGGACAACTATGGGACACAACAAGTCATCGATCTGCTTCACTCGATCACCGCGTTTTGTCGCTCCGAGTTAACACGTGAGTCTTCAAAGTTTGGGACACTCGAAGACCCCTGGAACATTTTTACCGTCGTACTAAAACTGGCGTACCTGGTGTTTGTGGAGCTCGCCAAAACAGGCCACGCCCACCAAACGAAATCAGACTCCAAAGAAACCTTTCCAGCATCCGATGGCCGTCGAACATCGGAAAGCCGAGTACCATCCTACCGAAACACGTTCAACGAGAAGGACAAGGGAATCGAGGGACGAATCATCAACGCCACGTACAAAACCCTGATCACCAAAATATCAGCCATCAGTGCGGAGTTGTCGTTGCCCGAGAATATGGTGTGATTTTTTTGCAAAAAATTTTCACATCAAAAATTTTTTAGAGCCTCCAACAAGATGTCCGAATGTTGGTCAACTTTGTCCAGGAGCACCATGGAAATCCATTCAGACGAGTTGGATTATCAGCGCTGAAAGATGCGTTTGCCAAGAATCCGACTATCGGGTAAGTTGGATCTGAAACTCTTAGGCCAAAATAGTTTGACAACATTTTTCAAACAGAAATTTCGATTTCGATTTCAAGTTCCAGATTCTTTCCACCATTTCCACTTTCTCACTGATTGTCTTGACTTGATTCATGGATCTATCCGACATTTTTTTCCTGAAAGCACTCTATCTCTCTAAATCTGTTCCTCTTAGAATTACTATAACATCTTCTTCTTCTACTTCTTCTACACCTCATCCTTCTACGTCTTCTTCAACGTTCGCACCACCCGTCCATTCCTCGTCATCGTCACCACCACGTCGAAAACAGCCACGTCGTCACAAGACGTCGGTGGTCCGAACGCAGTCATCGAAGTCCCCAAAGTCGGCAGTTCGACTGATGATTCCACACATCTCACTGACCAGAACCGAGTAATTTTAATCAAGAGCTCGATGACCAAGCCAAAGAATCCTGCATGATCCCCGAACCATTAACCTCATGATTCTCTTTCTCACTTTTTTTGCCATTTTTTGCATCTCATTTTTGCACCAAACTTTTGCACTCATACACTCTTTTTGCACGCTTCTATCTCCTGAAACCCCACCCTGAATCCTATCATAAGTTACCACACTCATCTCTATCCTAAGTTTCAAGAGCTACCAACGCCTACAACCAGCCATGCTTTATCTCTAATCACCCAGTTTTTGTTTCAGTGAATCCCAAAAAGAAGACCAAAACGGGAGCCCTGGAGCATCTTCTCAGAAGCAAGGCACCAATGATCAAGCCTCACTGCGACGAGGTTTATTCAAGAAGAAGGAGAAGTCGGGAGGCACGACGACAGGCAACGATGATTCAGAGGGGGATAGTTCTCCATCCACGCCTCGGACCATATCATCCATGGATGATGGGGTGTCACCTCTTGCGAACACCTATTATAAGAAGAAGAGCGCTCCGAAGTTGCATTTCGCGTTTGGATTGTTGAAAAGTGTGAAACCGGATATGGATGAGGAGACGTCGGATAATGAGAACGAGGAGGGCACTTCTCAAGACTCGGAAATGCCAATGAGACGTCCGTTGAGGCAAAGCTCGAAACAAGTCAAGGCTCGACTCCCCATTGATGGTGAGTACTTATATTAATGGCTCGGCTGAAAAAATGATATTCAGTCAGTTGTGGTTTCAAATGATATATCGTTTTTCTTCCAGCAAAAGGTGGCATGCGGTTATGGGGCACCTACGTACCGCCACCCACATATATTGACGTCAAAGGTATTTTCGATGGGGCTCGTCGATTCGCTTTTTTATTGGAGACCGCGAGGCCTGGCACGTTTCCCGATGCACCGCTGATCGCGGCCATTATGCATTTGGTGAGTATTCACTGTTCTTTTTTCAAGACCACTCCTCTCTTTCAGAAGTCCCCGGTTCTCGCGCGCGCCGCGCTTCTCCTAGAATGCTCGAATTTCGTCTCGAGATGCAACCGAGGTCAATGGCCGGAATGGATCCGATCTTCCCATCATCGAACCTTCTCTCTTGGAGGAGCCCTTGCCAATCGGGGTACCCCATCGGCGACGCGAAGAATGCACAGTCTGCAAAGACAGGCGGGACGGTACTTCTATCAGTGGGGAATTCAAATCGGAGAACATCTGTCGAAAATGATGGATCAAGCTGAGAAGAAGAATCGTAAGGTGCTGCAAATGGAGGATTCCATCGAGGACTTCTTTGATGATGGGATAGTGAATGATCAGAGTGGAGAGAGGTGTCCGCCGGCGTTGCAGTTCATCGGGGTTCTGCTTCTGCAAGAGATCACTGCGTTTCTGAGGGAGACTTTCAAAACGATTCCAAGATCCAAGAACTCGAAACCACAAACCGGGAACTCCGGCTGGGACAAACTGCTGAGCCATCGGAGGTGGTCGATTCTATCGAACACGTTCAATGCACAACAGACGGGCTCCGTGAATAGTATCACAGAGATCAACTCATCGATTCATTGTGAGTATTCTTCTAGATTTTCTGGAAGGGCTGAAAATAATTGTGTGTTTTCAGTAAACGACAAAGAGCGCCGCATCAGTTTGTCAGCTGCCGAAGAAGATTCGCCACGTGGATCCAAGGATGCCATCGACGAAATCAACGCGGTTGATAAGAAAGGTGAGTTTTCTCCCCGCAGATTTTTTCAACTCTCAAAAGTGTTTCGCATTTTTCTAACCTTCCCGTCCGTTTTTTTTTTACTTTTGGCTTTTTCATTGCTTACAAAAGGGTGGGCTTTTTTCCAGAATTAACCCCGAGTTTCAGGACATTTCAGAACTTTTTTTTCATATAGAATCTTATCATAGATCTTTTCCTCTAAGGTTCCGTACACATGGCAACCGTATCCGTTGTACGTCCACCATCCCTATCAGCTCGTCTATTCTCGCGACAATCGACCCATGAAGAGTCGGGCGGATCCGCGCAGGGATCGACGAAATCGACGACTTATGTGCCAGAAACAGGTCCGAAAATACATAATGCACATAATGCACCATGCACCTCTGGACTATCTCTCTCTCTCTTCTGTGCACCTTCTTCTACTTCTTCCAAGATCTGAACTCTTTATGTTTGGTTGTGAATGCTTTTGTGTGTGTGTGTTTTTTTTGTGTTCACACTTTTCCTTGCACATTGTTTTTTCTTTTTCATGATCACACATCACAATTTGCACTGTGGAGGCTATAACTCATTAGCACAATTCTTTTTCCAGGCCGACGAATCGCCACCGGACGACAACGTCTTCTGAAACGTGGTTCCCCGATGACTGCTGGCGCTCAACCATCCCTAGAGTCTTCCCACAAGCGAAAGTCATTTCGGACGCGGAAACAGTCGAAACAAGCGCATATGGAGGAAGAGGAGAAGTCGGATGGTGGTTAGTTGCGGGGTTCCAAGTGTGTAGAATCTGAAAATCTGAAAAACAGGAAGTCTAACGTCTTCCCAACAGTCGCCAATCGTCCAACGAGTGCGCGCATCAAGTGTGCGCGCCTCGTCCAACCTGTTGGCACTGTTTCATCATGCAATTCCAGACTTTTTGGACGGTAAAAACGGAAATATGTGTAGTCGTAGTAGTCAAGTAACCCTAGCTCGTAACAAGAAACCTGAATTCCCCCAATACTTTTCCTGGCTCTACAATACCGTGCTGAATATATGTGACTCTTGAGGACTTGCAAAGTGGTTCCCATTCATTCGATATACCTTTGGAGGTACTAGAGTGTATTGAACAACTTCCGATCTTCATTTTTGTAGTTAACAACTTTTGTGTATAGCCAAAATCAAGCAGCTATTGGACAACATTGAAGAAAAAATGTCTGAAAATCACCGAAATTTCAGGCGGTGCCCTTGAAAGCTGCCTATCTGACCTGGTTTCAGTAATATCGAAAAGATTTGAACTACAAAAATTGAGATCCGGAGTTGCTCTATACACCTAACTATTTTCAGAAAAACTAATGTGTAGGAAAAATTTTTTCAAGTCCTCAAATTTAACAATTTTCCACTGAAAACAGACATTATATTTTGTCAAAGCTGTTAACCATGCTAAAACCATACTAACCGAGAACCCATATTTCCCCATTCCCAACTTCCCAAAATGTAGGCGACTTCACCAATTGACCTCCTTAAATGAAACTGCTTTCCTTACCAACCTCCCTCATCAACCACACTCTTCTTACCATAACCTTACCCATTTTCAGCCGGCGCCACCCACATCCTCTCTGCTCGAGAGTCCCTCAAACCCACCGACGATGGCCTGCAGTCGCCCGTGGAATCCATCCATCCCACAATCATCCCTCACTCCAACCACGGAAGCGCGCACTCGCAACAACCAGTGGCTCTGAAGTCGTCGATGGACGACGAAGAGCAGCACATGCTGTCGAATCTTCCATGGATCAAAGTGCTGATCAAGTTCTCCAACTCGTTCGATCTTGATTGTGCACACGTGGGAGCGTGCAGTGCCAAATGTTTTCAACGAATCCATCGCCAATGCTTCAGAATGATTGAGGCTTTGTCGACGGTTTATGGTGCAGAGAGGTAAGTGCAATTTCCATGAAAATTTTGAGTACCTTGAAAAATTTTCAGAAGTGTCCCAACACGGGTCGACAAGAGAAAACTTCTGGCCGATGACTGGCAGTCAAAGCAGCAAGCGTTGAGAAGAGTGAGTTTGAAAATCAAAACCTCCTTATGTTCCGTTTCTCTAATAACCCAAAAGTTTAGCAAACCGAAACCAGTTCGGCACGAGCGGTAAGTTTCTCGAACATGTATCTTCAGTATCATTATTATCCACCTCTATGTAAAATTCACCCAAAATTGGTTTTTTTTTTCGCGTAAACTTATCGTATTTTCTCACTCCTACAACAACTATGTACTACCACCCACTTCTCAGCTCTCACCCGACGACTTTCGCCTCAAGATCTATATTTTCACCATCTAGCTTTTCTTGTTGGATGCTCCTCTATAGAAGCATTCTTCAACATATTCAACGTCCACTGAAACTTCAATTTTCAGAGTATCCACGCTCGCCAATCCACCGCCGTGCCCCGTCGTGAATCCGCCATGGTTGGGCAGCCAGAGTTCGCCAGCAAGGCTATCAAGATGATGTTGATGGAAAAGATGCAACAGGAGAAGGAGAAAGAGAAGGAGAAAGAAAAGGAGGAGAAGGAGGCACTCAAGAAGCAGTCTGTGGAGCAGGATAGAAGTTCGGAAGACACCGAGGAGCATGTGACGGCGCCGGAGAAGAACAAGCAGATGTTGACCTACCTGAGATCTTTGGTTCTTCAATTGGTACACTCGCCAGTGTCATCTGTCCTCAAGTGTTGCCTTTTGTTGAACGTGGAACAGCATAAGCAAATGATCGGGGTGTCTTGGAAGATGTTAACTCACGAAGATCCTCATGTGGTCGCTGCCGCCGCGTCGATGTTCATTGTGGCAAGTGTCAAGAAGTCAGACGATGCGTTGGTCATGATTCGAGGTGCTCTGGATTCCACAGAGCCACAGGAACGAACTAGTGGAATCCAGCGATTCTATACACTATGGAGGAATCGATTTCACGCGTGGCTGAAAATGGAGGATGGTGCGCAGGCATCATTCAAAGTCCCGCCTCCGGGCATCGACTTCACCCTGCCATCCCCTGCTATCGGACAGTCGCAGCTACCAGTAGTGGATCCACCATGGATGCCACATCTGAAGACCAAAATCGAAGAGTTGTCGTTGAAGGAGGAGGAGCACGCGACATCGCAGACCATCATGACCATGACGAGGACGAGAAGAAAACAGAAGCAGGAAATGGTGAAGCGTGCGGTGCGGGAAGCGGAGGAGAGGCAGTGTGAGCAGAGACAGCTTTTTCGGTTGAGAAGCTCGGCGATTGTGTCGTTGGCTGCTTATGAGCCCGCACTGTTTCATCATCAACAGGAGACGACGGAAGGTAAGGGGTGGAATCTTTCATACTAACATGAAACGGGTCTAGCCAACTTCACTGTCCATCAGGAGGGGTGTAGGTTATCTTGAATAGTAAGATTTTGAGTGTCGCTTTTATTGTCAAAATTGAAAGAGTTGCGTTCATATACTCTTCGATTCTGACTATTTTTCAAGGATCTCGAATCTGAACTTTCTTTCTAAACTTCTCATTTCCAGAATCTGAAAATGCCCATCAACACACCCGCCACGTCATGCCAGTCGCCCAACCTTTATTTCCATCCGCCCTCCTCTCGGTTGTCCCGCAAATCATCGAACTGCTCGACGACCCTCAAGTCGACAATAACGGAGTCTCCGTTGGCGATGTGGCCAAGAAAGTCATCTGGACGTGCATCGTAGAAGATCCCTCGTTATTTCTGAGACATTTTCTGGAGAAGCTCACGAATCGAGACCGACAGGTTAGTTTGGAGCAGCGAGTTGTTCTTTGAGCAAAAAACTGTTTTTGTGTTCCATTAGAATCTCTGGCATTTTCAGTTGTTTTCTTCCTCTGAAATCATCTACTCATGTGACTCTTTGTGTTCCCTTTAGACCCTCCGTCCATCCCTCCCCCCGTTTCAGGTCCTTATCAACGAGTTCACACCGACGCCCGCCTATGTAAGTTTTCGCCGAAAGAAGCGAAACGTCCTTGGCATGAAAACTAACTGAACTAACAAACGCATGACCCTCATGTTTTTTTTTTGAAAAGACTCACCTCATCCGTCTGCGACTAACCCCACTCACCTTTTTTGTTTCAGTCCGTTTTTTGGAATCCAACATTCTTTTCATTGCCTGAATTTCCTTGACACACAATTTGAATGTCTACGTGGGTGGTTGGAATGTGGTCTAACTCTAGACAATTTCAGGAAGTGTTGATGTCGCAGTTGCGAAAATTGGTACTCCGATTCCACCCGCTACCAAGTCAAGCGGCACACTCCTTGTTGAACTATTTGGTAAGAGATGCTCGAGATTATCTAGAACTTACTATCAATGGATACTTTTTTCAGTTTGGCTTCGTTATGCACTATGTCCGTGCTCAATGTGAAGGGTCCGAGAAGGCGATTGGTATGGCCTTGTCGATCTGTTGGCTTCTATCCCCCAACATCCACGGGCTTTACTTCAAGGATCTGAAGCAGACTTTGAAAAAGGAGCAGTGTGATGTAAGAATTGCAATGTTTAAACTTTGAAACCTCTCTTTCAGCAAGCTCTTATGATAACCGCCAATGTCCCATCGGCTAAGAAAATCATCGTACATGGCTTGGACAGTGGCGCCGGCGGCATCCCGAGTCAATTTCCCGTCCACGAAGACACCCAATTCCATCAGATTCTCTCAGACAGTCTGGAGTTTTTCAACATCGAGGAGGACGATTTGAACAGTTTTTATCTGACCGACACAAAGACCGGCGTGATACATTTGCCGGCCGCCTATGTCAGAGACTACTACTTTTTTCATCGATCCTTCTATCCACAGTTGACACTGGTCCGGTTGCCTCCAGAGCTCGCCGAGAAACGCATGAAAGACACGGCGTTTCATCAGAGATTCATTGAGTGTGGCAAGGTCTTGTTGACGCATAACATCTTGAAGTACAGCCCACAGCATGTGGTGAGTTTTTGGAAATTGGGTCACCTTGACTGAGTGTACTGTTGTTCATGTTGTTAGCTGCATTCTTAAACCGCAAGCTATTTTCAGATCGCTCAACGTGTCTTCTTCCTTCACGACGAGTTCACACATCTTCCATCTTTCCCAAGAAAATCTCTAGAGACTTGCTTCGGAATGTACTTCGGACCAGGCGGTGAACAACTGAAGGCGATGGAGTCCATGCACAAGTTCGTCTGGGCCAAACTGATGTCTGACATGTTTGAGAAGATGGAGAACGCGTTCATGTTCGCCGACCTTCATCTATTCATCAACGTCATCAATGGAATCATGATAATGCATTGTGAAGACGTCCTCATCCTTAGAAGATGTGCAGCCACCTACATCTCCATTTCCATCCACTTCAACACACTATTCGCCTCGCAGGGGTTCTTTCTGATCATGCCCACCTTGCTACGATGCTACAGTCAGCGACAAACCAACAAGGTCTTCTGTGGCGTCGTCGAGTTCATCTGTCGACAGTTCTACACGCTACATCGGAAGCCGTTTCTTCTGCAAATGTGTGGAGCAATCGCGAATATCATTGACAACTCGTCCAACGATTTCGAGATCAACCCGATGAGAGTGAAAGCCAAGTACTGGTTCAATTTGATCAAGAAAATGGAGGAGATTACCGACGAAGACCCGCTGGACATTCTCGGATTGGTACCCTATGAAAAACCACTAAAGGCGTTGGATCTGTGTTATCGAGATGATCCGAACACGTTTTGCGCATTGACTGATGCGATGGCCAGTTGCATCTGTGTATGTGCATTCGCGCCCGAGAGCAAGCGGAGTCATCATATGCTGGTAGGTGATCTTGATACAGAAAATTCTCCAATTCAAAAATTTCAGCTCATCATGCAAGCCATGCTACCGCACATGATGAAACGACTCGAGGAAGAAACCCTGGCATCCGGGAATTCTCCATCTGCAGTGAAACATGAAATATCACAATGGATCACTATGGCGGTAGAGATGAAAGCCTTGATCAACAGTTGTGAGCAACTTGTCCGTGGACCGACCAGAGCATTCGACCTAGTGAATAGTGTCTCGGAGAGAGGGAAGAGTTTCGTGGCGGACTCGCCTCAATTCTTCGATCCACCAACTACCAATGACGATGAGAACTCGAGACCGTATCATTTGTGAGTTAAGACCTAGCGAAACACCAAAATTTACATCTTTCAGAAAAGAAAAACGCTCCACTGCGGTCGCCTGGGAAGCGGCCGAAGTTGAAGAGCAGCAAAAAGAGGCCTACCGTAGACCCAGGGACACTCTCCTCCAACTCATCGCTGTCTACATCGAGACTGCCTCAGTCCGGCTGAAAGATCTCACAAAGCTAGGAGCGAATTTAGAACACGCCAAGATCCCTGATGTTCTCGACCACAAGTGTTATGTGAAGCTCGGAGAAATCTCGCTGGCACTTCTCAAAGTCGCGCCTTACGATTTGGCGACCACCACTTGTCACGGACTGCAGAAGTACTTTCAGACCATCCTTCCGGTCACTGACTGGTCCATCGAATCCAATAGATCCGCGTTGAACATCATTTTGAGAAGGCTGGACAAGACGATGTCGAAGATTGCAAAGCGGCAGAGTTTTCGAAAACGAGCCATCTGGATTGCTCTGTCTTCTTGGATCTCTGGCATTTGTGACACTCTCAACTTGTTCCCCTACATTGCTCATCTTCACCCTCTGAAGACCATCACACAGTTATGCCTGAGAATGATGGTTGGGGACCCGTGCACCGAGGATGGCACCTCATCAACCGCGCTTCATCCCACTACAGTGCTCCATCCAACTCCACCACCCCAACTGTTCGCCAACGCCGTCCTCCGAATGACCACTATCTTGATGCAAACCATGGGACAGTTCGCCTTCTCCCTAGACTTTGTCACCTCCTCGGAAGGCATGGGTGTCTCATCGGAACGTCTGGAAGCCGTACTTTGCCACGTGCTGATCCCATTATTTTTGAGGATTCCCAACAACCCGAAGGAGCAGTCTATCATACAGAGCAAGGATTTGACGCAATGTTTGACGGTGATGCAGAATGCGATATCTCCACCGTTGGTCAAACAACCCGCACCGCCTCTGATTAGCACTTCGACCCTGACGACGACTTTCATCAGAGGGGCACAAGGTGAGTACAATAGGCGAAATTTTTAAGCTCCGCCCCTTTTTTTCAGACGTCACCGGCCGCCAAGGATCCGTCTCTGTCACCGACCGCGGCCACTCTGCCACGGTCTCCACACACCGCATCGTGCGAGAATCCATCTGCCAATCCATCTATCTCGGACTCAAAGTGCTCATGCTCATCTTCGGAAAACTCTTGGCTCCGATGTGGCCACGGGTCGCCAGACTCGTCAAAGACTTACTCGCAAAGAAACCAGGAGCTCCCAGTGCACTGGCATTTGTGGATTTTTTACTGCACTCCAATCTGCCAATAGCGCTTTTCATACTACCCATGATTCAGAACAAGGTGGGTGGTTGTTTGAGATGATATGAGTCGAACTTTTTTCCAGATGAAACAAAAACCAGGATCAGAGCAAGAGGCAGCGTGGCAAACGGAAATTCTAGAGAAGCTCGATGCCAGATCTCATAACATTATCCCAATGTCCATCCTCATCGTGAAATGCAACCAAGAACTGCAACAATTGAAAGAAGAACTAGCCATGAAGCCGATCGAAATGGCTAGATCCTACACTCCCACTATGGCCGACCCTCATTCGGACTCCTCGGCAGCCTCCACTGCTCCACGTGGAGCCACCTCTCGACAGAGCATCGATAGAAGAACCAGTGTTCACGCGAAGAAAGTACTGCCCACAATGAAAGAGGACATCCCGGAAGACGTCGAGGACTCTGATGAAGTCGGAGACGCCGGACTATCCACTGGCACCACTGGAAGAATGTCCAAGAGTCCCAGTATTCCGCTGAACAAGAATCAGCAGTCGAGCAGAACTCGGTCGGTGAGCGGATTCGGCATGTGGAGGAGTGTTCGGAGGAAGTCTCGACATGTGTCGAGTGCCGAGGAGTCATCCGAAGAGAGAGGCAGCGTGGAGTTGCATGATATTGGAGGCGGGGTTGCCGCAGGAGGTGCAGCAGCAGGAGCCACGGGCGCTGGAGGGCATCATTCGGTGCTTCATGAGGTGAGTGGGTGTTTTTTTAGCTCACACAAGACTCAATTGAGCTTTGACCGATACTGAAAATCCACGATTTCAGCCCAACCGAACACCCAATCGCCGATCCACAGAAGCTCTCGTGCTTCCCCTTCACGAGAGCATCGACACCAACAGACATCGATGTAAGCTTTAGATTTGTCGTTCTCAAAACGATAGAAAATTTCAGTCGTCTCGTTCTCAACACCCAAAAAGACGCATGAAGTATCGGAGGACGTCTTCCAAATCACTGAACAACATCAATTGGTCTGATGATTCATATCGAACTTCTTTCCCGACTCTGTGCACACACAAATCAAAACTGTTTAATCACTTCTAGCATATTTTTCAATTGTATGTCAAGTTTCTATTATTATTATGTTTTCCAATTTTACACCGAACATCTCCGCACAATTCTTTCACACACAAAAACCATTCTCATCCGGGTGACTCACACCAGCATTTCCTGTTTTATGAACTCTGTTTTCCCAATGAAGAGATTTTTATGATATTTTCAATAATATGTTTTGGCGAACCAATAATTCCAAAACTGTGATCAGATTGTTTCTAGCCCAGTTCTGAAGGAACACTTCTAAACTTTTTCAAGTGTAGGAATGACATGAAGCACTTCTGAATGTTATTTTGGTTGGTGCGATTGATTTATTTTGTATCGAATCAAGTTCAAACATGAAAATGGGGAAGGAAAAAATTCAGAGGAAAAGTCTGGTGAGAGTGGGGATGAAAAGGGGTATCAGGGATCACAGAAACGCGAAGATTTTCAGGTTACAGTATAATAGGTTCAAGCGATGATGGTTGGTGAAGAAAGAATCAAACTGGGGACATGACAAAACGGGAGAAGTTTTTTTTTGTTTTGATTTTTTAGTTTTTTTTTCAAAGAAGGGCGGTCTAGATCTGTCGAAGTTAGGTTTACAATGAGAAGGAGATTTTCAATTTTTGAGAAACACTGATTTGAGTGAAGAATGAGTCACAAAGGGGGAATGACATGGATCACAAGAGTCACAGGTGAGAAAAGATTGGCCATCGGGAAAAGAAAAGCGATTTGATGTCGGAGAACAAAACTGTTATGGTATTTGGAGAAAAGCACAGAGAAACAACATCTCTAACTGATTTGGGTTGAAAAAAAAGGGGGAGGGGGGGGGGG
>LR543268.1:309889-362550 GCA_900536305.3 Caenorhabditis sp. 40 LS-2015
AGAGGGGGGGGGGGGGGGGGGGGAATGATGTCACTAGAAATAGTTTTTGGTTATCGAATCCGGAGAAACAGGTTGAATTTCTAAGTGTGTGAACAGAAATAGTGGTTTTGGGATGGAAGGAGCAGGGGTTTACAAATTGATTGGGGGATTCGTGGGATTATAGGGAAACTGTAAGAAATTTCGGGGAACTTGGGATTGTCGAATAGGTGGAGAAGAGGGATCACAGGAAAAGGAATCAAGGGATAATAAACCGGAGACAGTTTTTCAGGAAGTCAGAAGGAAAAATGTGTACAAGAGCAACAATATTTATGAAGTGACAATCCACAGTATCCCAAATGGTTCACTCGACAACCTCCTCGATAACTCCGAACGACTCGAGCTGCTCGCGGTACATGGCGCTGGCGACGTATCTTGGGTAGCTGTCTCTTTGCATCAAAACGTAGATTTGATTCTGAGCCTCGTCGAAGGTCTTGACCGATGGATTCGACATGTTGGAGTTAACGATCTCGCGAACGCGCGAGTCCAACGAGACCTCCTTTGGGCTGAGGATAGAGATGAAGTCCTCGTAGATGATGCGAGCCTTCTCCTCGATCTTCTCGACGTTCCGCTCGCGCTTCAACTCTTCACACGCCTGCCAGAAAAGGATGTTCTCGTCCGAGAACTCGCTTTTCAGGAACTCGGCGAGATGCTTTTGGCCGTGACGGTACTTCATGAGATTCTCGAACGAGAGGCTCCAGGAGCGTACGATCGAGTAGGTTGGCGCGGCTTCCGGTGCCAGTGGCGGGACTTTCTCCTCTTGGCTGGCGCTAGTGGCGGCGTTGGTGGTTGGGGAAGCGTGAACCCGATCCGGGTCTGAACCGCAGCCGAACATGCGAATGAGGCAGGCGAAGGCCATCGTTAATCTGAAAGTTTATCCCCTCATTTCAGCACTCATATCTATGTATTCATGTTTAGCTGTGCTCTTAAACCTGAGTCTATGAGTCTAGACGATGACTGTCTGGTTGACTGAACGTCTAGCCTCATCAGATCCCAGGAGTATGATGCCGACCAGATCTATGTCTTCTAACGCGGAAGTGTTCGCTTAGTTCACGCTACTGAGCACTTAGTTTCTATAGACGTACCGATTGAAAGATGCTTCCTGGGAAGATTTGGACAGTTTCCAGAAGTCGTGAGTTGTTAATAGGCGGTCTGAAAAGTTTTCACGTAATTTATAAACAAATGCGCCTCCGGTATGTACCTGAAGACGGCGTGGAGAAACACCAACGACGTCGGAGATTCAACGAAGGAATGAAGCTGACAAGTTGCAACTGAAATTCGAAGGATGAGCATTTCATATTGAGACAGGTGAGTAAGAGACAAAGGAAGCGAAATACGGAATGAAATGTGAGCATGCTGTTCGTCTAGCCTTGCTCGAGCTGAAATCTAGCTGATGAAGGGGCGGAGCTAAGCAGCACAAAAGAAAACACAAGTAGGGATGGCATAGAGGCATGACTTACAGTCAGAGAAAGAAAGAGTGAGAGCTAGAAGAGTGGAGCACGCGCCCGAGCTCCGCGGGGAGCACAGGTATCTCTAGGTTGTGTGAGAAGACGAGAGAATACAAGAAGATCGATAATGGAAGCGGAAGAAGCGGTGAAGGGGAAGTAGTGACAGGTGAGTCAGCGAGCTGAGGCAGAGTCGATGAGGATAATAGGATGTGAAGGTGATGGAGAGATAATAAAAAGACTATAACCATAAACTAGCTCTGCGCAGGGTATTACAGTAATCGACTGGTCTCTACTAGGGAAAGTACACTCCAAAAGCATCTAAAGAGAAGAACGCTCTATTAGGGATTCCTCTACTGTTTGATTCCCGATATACCGACACTCTTAAGGCTCTGCTCAACACTCATCTGTGAATCAACCCAATAAACTATGGTCGAAACTGTTGGAAAAACATTTGAGATTACTCATCTCGCAAAGACTGAGAAGTTCAAGAAATCAGGTGTCTGCAAACATGCCATATGCTTCTTACTCTTCCATCAACACAATCAGAGATCTTCTAGAATGTTACCAAGAAAACTACTGAGCGTGTCTTTCTTAATGAGGGGTGTTGCACACACTTTCCAGGTAAGCTTCGCTTCACCGCGATAAAGAAGCGGAAGTGAGCCGAGGCGCTAGTCAACTGATATGCATGCTGAGCCGGAGCCACTGCTCATGCTGCTCGGCTGAAGCTAGACGGCCCGAGCATGTATGGAGACGAGCCGTGGTTACAGAGATAGGGAGAGAGTGAACCGGAGCCGGAGCCCAAGATCCCGTCCTCGTACGTGCTGGCACGGAATCGTCACCGGCTCGCGCTCCAGGCAGACGAGAGGCGGATCGAAAGATTGTGCTAGAAGAAGAGAGAGGTGTCTCCTGCGATTCGAGGCTTGGCGCCGGTTGACACCGATTCAGCGGGGTAGCTCGAGAGCAGACAGTCGGGGGTGGAGACAAGAGATTGTAGGGTTAGACAACGATAAGGGATTCAGATGGGGTGATGCTCGATGACGTGGGGGCTTCATTGATTGCCGACGTTGGATGATTGAGAATTAGCGGATGGACCGGGGAAGGAAGATGAGGGAAGATGATCGATTGAATCGCCAATAGTTGGAACAACAATCAAAACTAGACGCTAGAAGAGGGGTTGAAAAATCATTTAACCTAGATTAGACCACCTAAGAGCCACATCCGTTTGAACGGATCGATCGTGGGTCCCTGATGTCTGTGCTCCTCTAGTAAATTTTTTGAGCCTTCTCTACCTCGGTATCTTTTACAGATCTTCAACTCCTCAAGTCCTCTTCTTGATCCTCGATTCCCTCTCGGATCGTCAGTTCTCTGGATGTCCGATCTTAGGCTCACTGAGAACTCTCAACTCTTGTAAATTCTAGGATCCCAAGAAAACTCAATTTTGCTTCCAACCTCTTACCCCATTTGATCACTCAAAAGTACATCCATATGATCTTCTCCTTGAATGCCTCCAGGGAGCCTCTCAGTCACAAGATTCTCTTTCTCTTCTAACCGGAACTATTTACATGTGATAAGGCACATGGTATGCTCATATTGTTGACTGCTTGAGTCTTGCTAATGAGCATACCTTGGAGTATTTATGATATATGAAAATGTGAAGTTTTGGCTTTTCGAACTCACTAATGAGCAGTTTGACTCACCGAGTTGGGGGAGAAGAGTAGAGTGAAATTTGAGACGGATGTATATCGAAATGAATGCATTTTGAATGTGATTTCAATCGCATTAGGAGATGATTTTGAAGTGATTGGAGAACGAATTGAAGTGATTGAAGACGGAGTTGAAGTGATTGAATAAGGGACGAAAAGAGTAAAAAGAAAGCACCATCTGGAACATCAAAAGTTTATAGAAATCGGTTGAAACATACTGTAGGGCCTCATTGTCTTCCTTCAATAGTTATCTCACATTGGACAGTGAGTGTGAATTCATCGACGGACAATCTTTGTACTTTACGAACACTGAATATCTCCTGGAGTATCGGGTTTTCAAAGTTGCAAGACACGCTGTAGTTGAAGGCACCGAAATGATCCAAAGCCTGCAAATGGGAACCGTGAGTTCTGAGATTCTGAGTCTTAATCCGTCAAAATTCGCAGAAACTAGATCTCCGAGTTTCCAGATTTCAAGGTCGTTTTTTTCGGTTCTGTATTTAACTTGCCATCTTCAACTTCTCGAACTCCTTCCTGAACTTCTCGTCTTGCCCATTATAGTCGAACCGAATGCTCCGGATTATGTCGAGCTTCACACACGGCAAAAACATCAGAATCTCCTCCAATGGAATGCTTGAAAACTTGAGAGTGTTGACGAAGAGCTGACTCCGGAGTTTCAGAGATCTCCCGATTTCAATCAACTGATTCTTCTTGCCGTTTTCACCGGAAATAGTAAGACACTCGATGGTGATTTTTCTATGATTCAAAATCGAGACTAGATCTTCGATGGCCAGACCCTCAAAGCATTCTCCGAGAATCAATTTTTGATCTGAATAGACGCCGAAGAATTTTCTTATTTTCCTTTGGTGAGGATCCGCAATGTTTCCATGCATGTTCCCAATGAGACATCCTCTCGGATCCAAATCATAATGTGGTTCGAATTCGTTGTCGATAGCCAGCTTGGCTTGGTTAAGGCCCAGAGAAAGTGATAAATTGTCCAGTCTTAGCCTAGAGTCCTGGTAAGCGAAATACAATCGGCGGCACACTTTTCCCAGTTGAACTCTGAAAGTTTGGAGACTCGGAAGAGAACAATTTTGAAAATTTCATGATTTCTTTGGGTTTGAGGTTTGTGAAAAATTTACACCACGGTTTTGAAGCGTCTAGATGTCGAGAAACTTTTCAATTAGTATCAAAACGTCCCGGTTTCTGAACAATTCGGTTTCGGTTTGCCTTGGTGGCCCAGTTTTTAAACACTTCAATCACAAAATGATCAGTTTTGAAACAACCCGAAACAGACCTGTCTCTAAAACTCAATTCCTGCACAATCATGCTCAAAATCTCGGCTGGTTGTTCACCCAATCCTCTTGGCTTGTTCGGCTCCACACTGAAAATGTGTCATGGAAAAAAATCGTTTCGAATTCATACCTTTCCTCCGATACTCCAAGATTCGGAGGATCCTTGTTTTCCATATTTTCAGAAGGTCCAATTCATAGAAGCCTTAAAAACAACTCAAGTTAGATTCTACAAAACTTCAAAAACGAGTGAAATCATCTAAACTTCACATAACCAAAAACTTGAGCAAAAAAAAATGAAAGAAAAAGAGCTCCACAACAGGTGAGCCCACGCGCTCGCTAATTGTAGGATTGAAGTTTGAGAACTCAACACAGTTAGTAATAGGGAGAGAAAACAAGAGAAAATGTTGGGGATTGAAAGAAGGTGTGCTTGCCTGCATGGACTATTCTCTGGAGGACAATCCTTTGGAGACTAGTACGTTGGTAGAAGCAGACATCCGGACAAACATACGTTAATCAAAACAGACGAGAAGAAAACTTGAACAGTACAGATTGAACATTTGAACAAACTGAAATTGATACACGATTCAAAGAGACCTTTCAGTTCTAGAAAACAATTTATCTGGCAAAAACAGGCACTCTATTTTTGAATTCCCGCCGAAAAGTTGCCGATCTTCTTTTTCACAATCCTACAGATAGTTTTTCCTACCTTCTCTCGATTCTCCCCCCATTTTTCGCTCATTTCCCTCTGCTGTCACTTCTCATTAGGACGCTCCGCGTGTACTTGAGACTAATTTTGGAAACTCCCTTACTTGTACTGATCGTTTTTTTTCGTCGAAGAAACTGTTTCGAGGCATTGTTTTCGATTTTGATTTCATTTTGAAAACCGGAGATCTTGAAATTCTGAATAGTAATTAATTGAGTTTGTCAAACATCGAACAGAAATAGTGACAGTCTGAATTAGCAACTTAGTGCAATCTTCTCACATCTCTCCGTGTTAAAAGATTTTAGAACTGTGTGTGAAGACATCAATCATTTTGTACAGGAAGGTTTATGGTTTTGGACACGTTTGAACAAAGTTGTGAGTCAATAAACAATGTGACTCTCCTTGTTTCTCATCGTTGTGTATGTGAGTCCCAACTCCGACCACTTTCTCATCTAGATCTTTTTGAAAATATCCAGCTCATAAATAACTCGACAAATCAAAGATTTTTCTTTCTGAACCTGAATCTGGAGGGTCGATTTCACCTTCAACCAGATTACAAGAAAAATTTCGACAGGGTATTTTGAGTGTTCTCCTTGTTAGTTTTTGACCCTACTATGTATTCCGAAGCCCTCCCAGATCCTCTCATCTGTTATCATCCCTCGTCCATCCAAAGTGTATGGATATTCACTTTGCTTTTTTTTTTGAAACTGATGCTTTTTTAAATCCTTCTTAATCTCTCTTCGCACTTTTACGTATCAGTGCTTTTTTGTCTGGGAAATTCTAACATTTTCCTCGTTTCCCTGATCCGACTGCTTATTGGAATTGAAACGCTTCTAGAAAATTCCTTCATTTCTGGATTCTGAAACATTATTTTTGAGTAGTTCAATGCTACTCAAAACTTCGAAGAGTCCACACTATTATAAGGATTATTTTCGAGCCAACACTAACCCTTCTGACGTTTCACATCATTAGCCACTTCTCCCATGATTTCGTCCCCCTACAGAATATGACACCACCTTTCCTTTCCTTTCACCTTCTATTCGATGCACTTTTCTCGAGACTAATGAGCATTTTTCGAAAAAGAGCCCGCCTTCTTTTTCGCTCGGTTCACTAATCCTCATCATTATTATTATGGGATGTGTGTATGTGTACTAATACTACCTTCGGGCTCTCAAATACTCGAAATCATGTGGATTATGCTCCTCCCATTTTGCTCTGACACTTCCAAGAGTTTCCATGTGCTTTCATTTTTTCTAATGCTCTCGGGGTGGCTTTTTTTTTGCAAATTTTCGTTTCCACAAAAAGATCGAAAAAATTTGAGAACGGGAATATCAGTTAAGCTCCAGAAGCTTGTTCTCCTTTTCAGCTAAAAAATATGAATTCTGAAACTTGGGCTCCTAGGTATTCTGATGACACAAGAGAGCATCTCGGAATACCAGTAACCCCCTATTCATATCTTCAGAAACCCTAGGGGTTCTTAGAACTCCCAAACTCAGAGTTTCACAGTCCCAGAATCTCTCGACCCATATTCACAGAATCCCAGTATCTCAAAATCTCAATTCCAGAATGGCAGAACAACCACCGCCTCCACCCAGTCTTCTCTCAAGCTTGCTCAGTGACACTGATCAGGTAAGAGACTCCAGAATCTGCAAAATCTTCATGATTTGACTTGCAGGATCTCAACGCCGCCAAGAAGCCGCGCCCACCACGATCAGCTCCAGAACCACAAGTTGGAGCTCTCGTGCTCGGAATGCATCCAGAGGCATGAATCGAACAAAGAAGTAGAAATTGCGAAACTTTTTCAGCAACTGAAATTCTTCGCATCGGTCGTTCTTCCGCCGGAAAAAGTGAACAATGCTATCAACATCGTTGAAAGAGTAAGATTTTTGAATGGATTTCAGAAAGTCTCAAAGTATTGAAATTGCAGGCTCGAAAAAAGTTAGGAATGAATTCTTGTTTTCCTCCTGACCAGTTCCTGTCATTGGTCAATTTTCCTGGAACGGTAGGAATCTAAGGGGTCTAAATACACAGTCTCGATTTTCAGAATGTTTCTGCTCAAAATGGATCTCATCCTTCTACTTCAGGTGCCCCTGCCCTCATGCCAACCCCTCAAAACCTTGCCCAAACTGTAGGGATTTCAGAATGCCATAATTTCAGAATTTCATATTCTTGATTTTCAGAATCTCACCACCTCCAATAGAGTCAATGGATCTCATTCTTCTGTTGTAGGTGCCCCATTTCGACTGTCGACTACTCCGCACCACTTCCAATATGTAAGTGTCGCAGTATTTTGAGGCGTCAGAAAACCAACCAGAAAATTTCAGAATCCATATGTTCCATCAACATCTGAGGGTGTTATTGATCTCAGTATGTGCCGAGTCCGAAACCCGAATTATCGCGAACCCCAGATCCCAGCCCATCAAAATGGGACAAGTGTAAGACACCGCTCAGCAGCTTTGCAAATCTCCCGGGTCGTATTTTCAGAAACATAAGGCTCCAGAGCCCATGCTCAACATCCCAGTACCTCGAGTTCGAGATCCACACACTCCAAAGGCCCCAAAACTTGATGCGGAGGCGATGGATTCACAGACTTCCACCTCTGAGAATTCAAAAGTTCCAAAAAATCCGCTGACTTTGCTCACCATCCCAGACATTGTCATGCAGCAAGTCATGGAACGGTTGACACTCGAAGAACAGTAAGTTTCCATCTAGAGATTCTCCAGATCTATGAAACCTCAAGAATTTCTAGATCCTTTGAACCTCTAGATCTTTGGAATGTCCCAAAATCTGATCATCCTCGAACTTCTTCCAGATTCTCCCTTCGCTGCGTGTGCACCACGTTCCGTGACCACCTTCCGCTCCACATCGAGTTCCTGAAAGTCCACTTTTCCCCAGTCTACTGTATGGTTCATATCAGCCTTCATGACGGGAAGAGAACGGTGTTCGAGTACAAGAAATTCGACGGCTCCACCGGTCCCTCAACCTGGTTCAAGAAAATGTCGGAAAAGCACTTCAGACCGCTGATGCCGGGGGCCCCCGCGATTCATGTCACCAACTTTTTGGGACGCCTTCTTGCCAATGGAAACTTGACTCTCGATTCTTTGGATGTTGACCTCTCAACTTGCAAAGACAGAGACCCCGGCAAAAATAGCATTCCACAAATTGAAATGTTCCTCAACCACCTTCAAGCCCAAATGGCCACTCGAAAGACAACCATCCAACTGCAGTATCTCTCCATAGACTCGATCCCCCAAAACATGATATCACCGTTCGTCGCTTGCTTTGAAGTACGGGAGTTTGAGCTGAATTCCGAGGAGACCATTCGAAACTTGAATGAGTTGACTCGGACAAGAGCCTGGAAGAGCATGGAGACTATAACGTTGGGAAACGCGCACAGTAGCCCGCCGATTCCAAGCTTCGTCAATTGTCGGGAAGTCTCGCTGACTTTGGTGAAAGTCACGATTGACGATTTGGGGAGTATGAGAGAGGTGAGGGATCTAGATTCTTCGTGTAAATAACATGAGAATTCCAGGTCTTCTCCTACTCGACCACCATCCAAAAACTCGAAGTGTTCACGCAAGCCATTGATCATGAGATGCTCCTCGTCGCTTTTCCCGATACTTCGCCTGATATTGAGGACTTTGGGAAGACTCTATTGTGGGTCTTTCCTATCCAAGGTACCTCGAACTCTCTGCTGGTCACCTTCAAGTCCAGCGAGGACTCACCAGAGGATCAGCTCTGCATGGCCAGACTACTTTGAGCCAGATTCAGATTAATCAGCGAATTTTATTTTGTCACATAATTTTCTCCATGTCTGACCTGATTAACAATAAACATATATTCATTTCGAAACTTTATCAGAAATATATCATTTCTTTTCTTGAATAATTCGGCAAGTCTTCCATACTTAAAAATTGTTCCACAATTCCGACATTAATCTCTCTGACCGAATCCGGAAGCGATGATCTTGCAACGTTCCGGAAAGTGAAACTTGCCGAGTTTATATATGCCTCGATTTCGCACACAATTTCAGGATCTTGGGTGTTGATGTAGCGGTGAAAGCGAAAGCGTGGATGCATGATGAACCAGCGATGAGCGAGACCCGTACCGCCGTGATGAGCTTGGAAGGTGCGTCGACGATGAGGGGTCGTCGTGAAGGTCTGGAAACAAATTGAAAATTGAATACCACGGAGCCCAAAGGAGTGTCTTACCCGCGCCAATAAAGCCACATCGTTCCTGGTCAAAGTTTCCACATGAATCGAGACATCATCAAAGTTAAAGAATGGCCTGATGTTCGAGACCAGTGTCTCGATTTTCACCGATTTGAGCGCCTGCCAGAAGTCGTTAACCTGAACCAATTCAAAGTTCCAAGGTTTCATTTCAGCCTGGCATTTTTTGACAGTGAGCGTTCTCAAGTACTGGGGATCCACTGCTCCCAAGATTCCAACAAGCTTCAACTCATCGTCTACTTGCGCTGAGATTGAGCAGACCTTCAATCGTTTGGGCACATCAGACATCACTTGATGTAAAAGAATTCTGAACGGGAAGTTTGAAGTGTTCACTTCAGGATGGGCACTTTCAAACTGTAGATGCTCGATGAAGCTCGACGGGTGTTCGAGGAGCTTCATGAAAGTGGCAAAGTCGCGGAAGAAGACATTCAGAATCGGTTCTTGTACAATGTTCTTGAAGAAAGCCTCCTTCATGGTACGGTAGATCTGAGTGTGAGGTTTTGAGTCCTTGATGAATGCGTTGTACTGGGTGTCGATAGAGTTGTGTGTGGAGCCTTGGATGTCAGCTCGGAAGGTGATATGGTTCGGGTAGACCAATATCTTGACGAACTTGAAGATGGTCGGTTGGGATTCGACGTGGTCCCGAAGGGCGTGGCTAACTTTTCGGAGGACTTGACTGAAAAGAATATAGATTATGAGGATCATTGCTCAAACCCAGGCCCTGAACCCGAGACGACGACCTATCTGACTTATCAGCAATTTTCAAGGAAAGGTGTCGACTACAAAAATGGAGCCACAAATTTTCAGAAAAAAATTGGGTTACTGGAATATACATTCTCAACTGCTGCCATTTTGCACTCACTCGTCCTTCTCCCCGAAAATGCCCCCGAATGACTCACCGATCTCCATAGTCGCACGTCTTCAGAATCTTCTCCAAAGTCCCATTGGGAAGGTTCAACAGCGGCGACTCTTCCATTGCGCCTTCTGAAAACTGAACAGTGACCGAGAAAGATCAAAACTCAGAAAAAAAGTTGCGAGAAAAAAAACATATCGGAAAGCGCCGCGGTGGGGTGGTCAAATTCAAGGTTGAACCGTGCCGTCGGAATACGAGTGAAGAAAGAAGAGATAAAAATGAAAGATAAGTGAGAAGCAAGCGATATTTATACGAGAGGGGGGATGTGTTTTTGGGCACGCCTATTTAGGTTTGACCTTGGCGGGAACAGGTTCAAAATGGGAACAGTATTCTCTCTCTCTCTCTCTCTCTTTTTTCGGCATCGGAAGAGTAGTAAGTAATTTACAAACAACAATAGGACACTGTGGAGAAAAATTGGAAAAAGATTGGGAAAAATATGACTACACTCGAAACAATTTGGTTACGGTACTCGAGAAAAGTCCAACTTTATTCTATTTTTCTTCTTCTATTGACCCACCTGCCTGGCACCCCCATACTCCACATGTATCATATTCGAACTTATCGCCTAAAAGTTTATAATCTGTTCAAACATAGACAAAGACCGTATAAAATGGGGGTCATTGCTCAACAAAATCACTGAAAATAAGTATGATTTTTCTAGCGATTCTGTCCATTTTGACTCCGAATGTTAACGCTCGAATCGACATCTTTGATTACAACTGTACAACGTTCAATGGGACAGAAGTGAGTGGTTATTGTCAAACGCGCAAAACCGCTTACTCTAGAGAAACATCAGAATTGCTTCATTAACCCAAGCCCAAACATTCAGAACGTCTATTCGGAGTCTGCTGTCAACTGCCAAAACCTGATGTCCGATGCTTACTGTAACGTCGCCTACCCATCGCCAGACGGTTACTCCCCGCCACCAGCAGCGGGTAACGACGCTCCAAGACCAATGATGTGCTATACACTGGGCACCGCCACGCCGGCTCCAATCAGTCATGACGCTCAGGCGGCGGCTGTTGCCACGTGCCCACGGTCGTGTGGATTTTGCTGTTTGACCAGTGCTTACAAGTGTTTGAACTCATATGGTGAGTGAAGGGGCTCTGAAGAATTCGAATCTATCGAGAAAACTGAAAACATTTGAACTTAAGTTGAGCTATGAGCTTTGAAAGTTGGCATCTTCCAGAGGAACTCTCAGAGAGGTCATCATTCTAAATGGGGTACTGTAGTTTGACGTAGCATGGGATACTGTAGTTCATATCAACTTCTCTTCCATTCTCAGCTCCCCGTGTCAACTGTCAAACGGTCTCGCGTGCTCAATGCCAATCGCCCATTTGGCGTCAAATTCTCGCCGAAGATTGCCCGGCGACCTGCGGATTCTGCGACCTGAACGGATGCATCGATCTGGTTGTGGCCTGTGAGAACGACACGTCGATCTGTACGACGCCTGGAATGGAGGACTTTGTGAACCAATACTGTAGAAGAACCTGTAACAGATGCTCCTCGTCGCCGTGTGGAGGGAAATGATAATTGAAGTCTTGAGAGATTACTGTAGTATTTGTTTTGAATGAATAATCATAATGAGAAGTATCTGTGAAATCTGGAAAGGGAGAGAATCGGTTGGGAGAAAAGTTTTAGCTAGATAGAGACAAAATTGAAAATAGAAGCTCTTCTCTCCAAAACGTTTTCTCGACTTCAAGTCAAATTTAACTTTTCGAAAGCATCTCGACTCGATTCATTCGGTTTGAGGCAAGAATTCAACTGTGTGTCCCAGAATCTCCAACTTTAAGACTATCCCAAGTTTTTCAACATCCCACCTCTTACTGTATCCCAGATTTTATGGCTGCCCATTCTTCACGATATCCCGTGTTATATATGTAGTTTCCCAAATTTTACAGTAGCTCAATTCATATAGTATCACCATTTTTACAGTATCCTAACTTTTACTAAAATACAATTTTTACAGAATCCATATTCATGCTTGACAACAGTACTTGTGAAGTGACTGGTGGCTAGAAGTATTCCTTTCCATTTGAAAATGCCAAAAACCAAACAAGAAAATTCATTCAACAAGAACATCCCTAACAGATTGATCAAAGTTTCGAACATCGAATAAATCGCAAACTTTTGTAATATTGTAAAAACTCTTAACAGCACATCTAACAGAACCAATCAACAATAGTATTTCGCCAAACCGCTCGGATCCGTTTTCAGCAGATTTTGAGAAGACGTGGTCCATTAGAATCTTCATGAAATTATTTCGGATGCGATCCTTGTTGTCGGAAGTTGAGGAAGCTGAAATGTGGGATCGTTTCAAATTTGAAGGATGTGGAGGAAAAATTCTGAATGATTCCAAAAAAATTTATAGATTCCGAAGCATTCTGAATTATTCTAGATGTTTCTGACAATTCATGATGAATCGAAATAGATTTTATAGGATTCCTAGATGTTCTGGATCGTGTTGAGGGAGTCTGACACGTTTTCAGGATTTTCGATGTACTTCGAGGAATTTCTAGGGGCTCCAATGAACAGTTTTTGGGTTTATGAACTCACGTGTCAAAAGAAGCAAAATCTTCAGAATGGCACACTCGAAATCGTCGAGTTTCAAATCCCTCATCGACTTGGAAATGGTGTCCAGCAACTGCGTAACAAAGTCGAAGTGGCATCTGAAAATCCAAAATTCTCATTGTTTTATGAGAAAATTGCTCTACTTTTCTTTCATCTCCTTCTCCTCGTCCATCATCTCTGCCTCGAATTTGAAGTCCGGATGTAACGCCAAAAAGCTTCCATTCTGAAGTAGCCAAAACCCATCGTCGGCTTCGTCTCGAGTCTTCATCCCTTGATCTAACAGCATGAATCCGATCGAAAACTCGGATAGAATTTTGATTTTCTGGTCTGCACTGAGATTACGGTAGAATTCGAATCGAGAGGCGAACGAGTTGGAATCCTCCATAGCGAGTTTCAGAGCCAAATTGATGTCTGAAGACGTGGCACAACGATGATAATCATTCTGAAACATCGTGGATCAAAAATGATGTACTTAAAGAAATCACAAACCTTCATGAAAACACAACCCTCTGAGAATTTATATTCTTCCTCACCACAGTAGTTTTGATGGTTTTCACGCTGGACCTTTTGAAGCTCCAAAAACTGATCCATGTTCAAGTTTTGGTCTGAAAACCAGTAGTTTGACCTATCACTCCAAATTTTGATCTACATACCCAATTCATCTCCTTGAATATTTGGCGGGAAGAAACTTGGAGGTGTAGATGGTTGAGACGGCAGGAACGGGGTCAGAGGGGATCCGGAGGATCGGCTCAATCTGGTTACTGTGGAGCTGGTTTGAGACTTGGGTTTTCGAGGGCCGATGACGTCACGAATTTGGATTGCTGAAAAGCTGGGGTGGTCTAGATTTTCAATCAAAAAAAAACCAACCTTCTGGATTCATCCCAACCGCCAGACACTTCTCCATCCGACAGCTTCGGCATACACATCGGGTCTCTGTAAGTTACAAGCTACAGTGCTCCATAGTTTTCTCGTGTTCATAGAATTCTGCCATTTCAAACTACAGCGACCTATATCACCCTCATGCTCCCAAAAACCCTTTATTAGCAGCTATCGTGATTCCTAACTTACCAACACTGATCTCACACATTCCATTCTTCTGGCACCTATACTTCATGTTCCGGAGCACTGTCCTTCTGAAGAAAACGATACATCCAAGACACGACCAGGAACCATATCTTTTCCCGCTTGCCGAGTCGCCACACACAGCACAGCGGCCTTCGGAAAGTGTCAACTGTTCAGAAGACGTCGAGGGTTTAGAAGACGTCGATGGTTCGTCGGAAGACATAACAATGTAGTAGTAGTCTAGTATGGTCATTTGACAGGAAGAGAGTTCAAAATGAGGATAATGAAAACCTGGTAGTACTCTTGATGGTTTTAAACCAGTGAGATCACAGGTGCGCAAACATGGAGTATGGTCATTTTTTGACAGGTGGGAGGTGGGGAGATCAGAAATTTCTGGTGGGAGGTCGAAAAATGGTAGATGCTTAGAATTCTGGCGATCAGGAATCATAGAATAGAAGAATCTCGGAGTCATAAATTACGAATTTCTCCAAAGACACTATCAGAATCTAAAAAACCGAATTCAGAATCCAAGATACCCGAATTCAGAATCAAAGAATCCACTATGCAGAATTCTGAATCCTGAATCCAAGATTCATCTGAAATCCCATTCCGACTTTCAACTTCCAAATTCTGATTCCGGCTTCCGGCTTCAACTTCCAACTTCCGATTCCTGATTTCCGATTTCCCACTTCCGAAATCTGGCTTCCGACTTTCAAATTTCTAACCCATTCTTCTGACCACGTGTTCTGTTCTAGTTCCGGTTGTCAAAATGTGAAAAGCTCGAAAAAAAGTTGATTCATGTGTGGTCGTATACATACAGTTGAGTCAATAGAAGAGTTGTATTGAGATCAAGTCAAACTTCATGTTCACATAGTTTCACGTATTTTACTTAACATTTTCATTTCTTGGCCGCCCAAACAGAAATCAGGATAACCTATCTAAAGACTCTCATGTTCAATCCTCGACGGGGTTAAGTTTTGGAACTCGCCAGCCAGTATATTTTTTTTGGAATGCTATAAATATGCTCATTGGACTTCAGAAGGCGTAGATGAAATCTGAAGCTCTGAAAATCCTACTGACTATCTGAACCATGAGCATAAACCATGATGATCACAAAACCCGTTCCCCCATACATATTTGTTCATTCCATCCATTGTTTTCACCCCACTGGCGATTGTTCGTGGATTTGTTTTCATTGTGGTGGTAGGCGTTCTCTACTACAGTTCAACCCCCTAAAGACCAATTCCAATCGGAAGTGGTGTGAATCTTTTCTAGTTTGTATCTAGTTTGGTGGACCATATGTGTTATTCATGAGCTTGAGCAAATATTGAGATATTTTTGGCATTTGACTTCCGATGGTCAACCGCCTCCACAGTGGGGATAGAGGGTCTATGACGTTGAAAGATGTGCGTTTTTGAGTTCGTTAGGTATGCAGGATTGTTGCACGAGAGCAAATTTTCAAAAATCGGGATAAAAATTTCATTCTGCGAAGGGAGGATGAAACGAAAACAGACCGGATTCATGGGTCGCCCGATTTAGATTCGGATTGGAAGTTTTGGCATCTGAAAAAACTGAAAACACTCGTTTTGACAAGAATACGGGGTTCTCAATTAAGACTTAGGATTCCTTTGCTCTTCATAATGAATCGACTAGACGCTGGTTCTACTTCCTAACCACCGCCTGAATCCTGAATCCTGAATCCTGAATCCTGAATCCTGAATCCTGAATCCTGAATCCTGAATCCTGAATCCTGAATCCTGAATCCTGAATCCTGAATTCTGAATCCTGAATCCTGAATCCTGAATCCTGAACCTTGAATCTTAAAAATGTGTCATCCAACATCAACCAATTATCAGATCACAACATGTCGTGGGCACACGTTCTTTTATTGTTTGCTTATTATTCCCTCCACCTGTTCAAACTACTCTTGATTCTTTTTTGTGGTTTGTTTTTACGAGGGCGGGCGTGACATGTTTTCATGTGGGCACTTCAGGAAACGAGACCAAACGGAAACGACTGGAAATGTTTGTAATTTGCACTTATGGAGTTATACCTACTTTTATGCTCAATGTGAAGTACGAAAATCAGAAAATGAATCACGATTGTTTCTATGTCTTACAAAATGACACAGTAAATCAGTTGTCATCATGCATGAAACTTGGAAGCACCTGCATGGCTGAGAGTTGGCAAAAACTTGGAACAGAAACGTCTAACGGTAGTTTCCAGAGACACCTTTTGACTCAACTTCGAACAGAAACTCTGGAATCACTCCACCTGAGAACGTCAGCATTTTCTGGATAATATCAATACTGAAAATCGGTTTCAGAGAATGAGACTAGGTTCATAGACTTTAAGTCTTTCTCTTCATCAGAATCAATCAGAAAACGTAACAAAATATTCTGGTCGAAAATCGAAAAAAGGACAGTCTAACCATGGGCGGTTTTTCAGAATTGGCTGAAAAATTTTCTGTTCATTTTTCGTTGTCATCTTGTTTGTCTTGATGAGAGGATTTCAGAAAGCTATGTTTCATCTTCTGATACTCATTTTGAAGCTAGATATAGTCCATTTTCAGAAAGTCATTTTTCAGGGTAACTGAGGTCTTGGAAAATGCTCATAACTCGGCTGAAAATCGGTTTCAGAGAATGAGACTAGGTTCATAGACTTTCAGTCATTATTTCTTTCTCGAGATTTTGACATGTTCTGAAAAATGAGATATGACAAAACTAAGAGGGTGCCAGAAAATCTCACCATGTGAATGTTGAACAGCACAATTAGATCAAACTAAGAGAAAAAAATCGGACAATCATTGTAGATTTCAAGCAAATTGTGGAAATAGGTTTCTAGCCATCCCGTTTTTTGTCAGTTACCGAAGTTTTTTCTATCCATGTTTTTAACTTGAGAACAAATTCATCCGACGGATTCTGACTCAAGGATTCCAATTTTGTAGTCAGATTCGATATAGCTTAAAAACTGAGCAAGAAACGAGTGATCAAAATCATCGTGAATTGAGACACCTCATCAAGATTTTGACAAAATCCGAAGTTTTTCTATCCAAAATTCCTCATGTATTTTGTTACTATGTTAGCAGAGAACAAGTTGACGGTGAGAACAACCACGAACAGGTCGGTCCCCGGCCCGCAATTCGTGAAAACAGGTTTACTAGCCAACCCGTTTTTTGTAAGGAATCAAAAAAATTGCTGTCCATGTTTTTTTCTTGAGAACAAATCATCCGACGAATTCGGACACAAGAATTGCAAATTATTGAGATTTTTTCTTGAAACTATTCAGATAGTCGTTGTACATTTCCATTTCCTCAAAGTTCACTTTTTTCACTGAAAGTTTCAAAATAGAACTTCCAAAACGTTTTGACACTAATTGGATTGTTTACCTTTACCTTTCTCTTTCGTTCAGTTTTTTTTTTCAGTGCTTTGTTTGAGCGCTATCTCGATATCACCGTTTGATTCATCGTTTCATTTTCTTCCGCTGACTTTTTTTTTGTTGAGGGGGTGGCTGAGCACTTGCCTATCTCTTGTTGTTTCTCTACCGATCAGTGCTCACGACACTTTTCAAGTCGGACGCAGGGGCAAACCAAAAACCTATAAGAAACAACTGACTCCTTCTATCCGTCACAAACAAAACTTCAGCTGTGCCGCATGAAAACACTGCATTGAGTGTCCGAAAAGATTTCTACGATCTTCGAGAACCCGTGAGACTTCAATATGCCTGAAACTGGTAAGCTGGGTCTTATATTTAAAAAAAATTCTGTTGAGAACTGAAAGCAAGGAGTTTTTGGAGCTCTTTAGCCTGAAACGATTGCCTTGAGCAATTGTGAATGATCTTTTTGTAATTGATAATGATTTTATAAAATAGCTTTAAAAGTTCTAACAAATCTCTACTGTTATGCTCAATCCTATGCATAACTAATATCGTTCTATCGAACCATATGTGCACTTGTGTGGTCGTCTTGTATCTTGAATTCATTCCTTCGTTTGTCTCCAGTTATCATCGTAACAATGAAAAGTCGACTAAATTCCAATGCTTCGAATGACTGTAAAAACCAAGAATCATCTTCAGGAGTCGACAAATACGACGGGACGTCTTCAGAAGAAGAATCAGATGGAGAGGTTTTTGTGGATAGAAATGAGTTTCTCATTTATATGTTTTTTTTTCAGATCGTTATCACTACCCGCAGAAAGTCCTTCGGTATTAGGGTCGCTCAAACACCGCAGCAAGCTCAACAACAGGTGCTGAGTCAAATTGGAAGTTTGGCAAATGAACGTCAAGGTGATTATGTATTTTGCTAGACCATGCCCTGATTTTCTTTTTGAAATGAGCATTCCAAAATAGTCACCCCCATTACAGTGAGATGCTTCTCACTTCCAAATCGTGGGATATTTTGTATGGTAGGATGCCGAATTATGAGACAAACTCCCTCCGCAAAGTAGTCCACAAGATTTTCTGGACTCAGATACAGGGACGAGCAGTGATGAGGATCGTTTTGTTTAACGATTTATAAGTTTACTCAAGTTAGTCAAAAACTCAAAACTTTAAACTGACTTTTCAGTAGCATATTTATAAGTTTTTAAGTAACGAAAATTCTCAGGATTTCCAATATTCAAAACGCGCCAATATTTTCAGCCAACGAAGTAGTGGTTCAACAGACACAATCTTCGGAAAAGACGGATGCTGAGAAAAAAGCTTTAGAGCAACGCCAAAATATGATTGAGGCTCAACAACTCGCCAAGGCCCAACA
The DNA here is from genome assembly GCA_900536305.3 of Caenorhabditis sp. 40 LS-2015. Taxonomy (NCBI): domain Eukaryota; kingdom Metazoa; phylum Nematoda; class Chromadorea; order Rhabditida; family Rhabditidae; genus Caenorhabditis; species Caenorhabditis tribulationis. The sequence goes on from LR543268.1 coordinate 328,600, forward strand.
AGCAGCCGCTCTTCAAGCTGCCGCAGCTAGAGTGGCTCAAGCTCAAAGTCTCGCTCAAGCTAATCAAGCCACTGGTCAAAACACTCAACAAGTACAACAAGATGAAGCTTCGAAGGCTGCTCAGGATCAGGCAAAACGAGCCCAACAAGAAGCTCTTGCCCGTGCGCAAGAAGCTCAGAAGAAGGCTCAAGAAGAAGCTCAAAAGAAAACATTGGCAGCTCAGCAGCAGGCTCAAGCTCAAGCTCAAGCTCAAGCCCAAGCTCAACAAAAAGCACAACAAGAGGCTCTCGCTCGAGCACAGGAAGCTCAGAAAAAGGCTCAAGAGGAAGCTCAAAAGAAAACCTTGGCAGCTCAGCAGCAGGCTCAAGCTCAAGCTCAAGCTCAACAAAAAGCGCAACAAGACGCTATCGCTCGAGCACAAGAAGCTCAGAAGAAGGCTCAAGAAGAAGCTCAAAAGAAAGCATTGGCAGCTCAGCAGCAGGCTCAAGCTCAAGCTCAAGCTCAACAAAAAAAGCTACAAGAAACACAGAAGAAAGCCCAGGAAGAAGCATTGAAAAATGCTCAGAAAGCCCAAATGGAAAAACAACTGGCAGTTCAACAAGAAGCGCAGAAAAAAGCTCTTCTTGCAAAACAACAACAGTCTCAATCTCAGACAGCTGCAGGCTCGGCCAATCCGCAGAACCGAGCCCTATCTCACCAGTCGCCACAATCTACTCAATCCGCCATGACTCAAGTTCCAAAAGGATCCTTATCTCAAACACCGCCTGCTGCTCAGGAAGTACACTGTAAGTTACAAGAAATACCGAATTCTCTGCTAGTTTTGTTTTCCAGCTGCGACAGGCCCAAAATGGAACAGAACACCTGGAAAAGTTCAAACACAGGGACCGCAGCCAGAACAACCAAAACAAGTCACAGCTGTAGCTCCACCAACTGGAAAAACTGCATTAAGACAGACGGCACAGGTAAAAATTCTTAACGATGAGATAATGGTCTCGTTTAGGTTCAAGAACAAGAACTTTCAACTGGGGCTAACTCTACATTGCCATCAATCACTGCCAAAAAACCTCAAATCCAAGCAGATCAATTGGCTCAAAAGTTTGTGGAGAGGTCTGATGAGCAAAAGGAAAAAGTTGTGAGTTTTCCATTAAAATGTTGTTTTTTTCTTTTTGTCTGATGAAATATGGTTATTTGAAAATACTATCAACTTCAAGCCAGGAAACTTTCCGATATCAAGTTCAAAACACACAAAATCATTTCAAACTGTTCTCTTAAGTTATTAACGGAAAAAGTGTCAAGGAGAGGGCGGATGACTGCTGACTCAAACTCGACTTTTCGATAGCTAAGCAAACAGTTCTCATTTTTCTTTGAGAACCTATTTCGAATCGCTTTATTATTTTCCTAGCAGTTTTCTTTTGAAAAGCACAACTTTTAGACTTTTGAATATTTCTCATCGAACTTCGATTCCAGACAGTTCAAAAAGGACAGCAGCTGGAAGGAGCAAAACGGTGGGTTGCTGATTCGGAAATCAGAGAGCATCCAGGCGACAACATGCAACAAACCGAGCGTGGACCAAAAGCTGTCATTTTAGCTGTAAGTTTTTTCTTGGTTTTCCGTAGACGTAGTTGCTAAATTAGTCTAGGACATTGATTTTATTGTTCCTTTTGTTTCTCATTAGAGAATCCAATCGATTTTTTATACATTACACTATTCTCACGTATGTCAGTTGTCGATCACTTTTCGAAGAGAAAAATCAAGCAATTGGAAAACAAAAACATCTATGTATCGTTCTTTATTAGCTGGATAATTAATCAAGTTTTGAAGAGTGCAACAGTTTTTCCCTATGCGAAAATTGAATTCGTTGGTTTTCAGGCTTTTTTGGCATGAAAACCAAAGAATTCGTTTTGTTTATCAGATGTGTATGAACTGAACGACAGCAGTGGTGTGTTCGATTGTCTTGCTAACTACAACTGTATTTGTAGTAACGTCTATGACGTTTACAGCCGCTTTTGATTGTATTCTCAAACGAGTAATCGAATTCGAAACTTCCATGTTCGTGATTCTTGTTTATTTTATTGTGCTTGGAAGAAGAAATCTGTCTTGCTCCCCAGCTTTTCATCTGGTAAAAGCAATTTTTACACCAGAGCTGTCCGACAATCTATCCGTTCTTTTTCTCAATAGAAAAGACTGTGTAATTTTGAAAGAGTTCAGAGAAAAGAGTGGCAGCGGGCAAGGAGCAGCAATTGGGGGCGGGAGGCGAGAAAAAACATCAAGGGAAAGAGAAATGTTGATAGATCCGTTGCCCGATCTTCTCCGGCTTTGTTTTTCTGTCATCCCATTTTATTCTTTTGACAATCTATCGATGCTCCAGATCTTTTTATTTCTCTGCAACTTGACTGAAAGTTATATATTTTCACTTTTGTTCACTGAAATTTCATATACAGTACTGGCCAAAACAAATGCGAATTTGTTGATATTCAGTGCGCAACGGTCAACTTTGAAAACTTGTAAATCAGTTCTCAACAGACCGATTTCTCTGAAAATTTGTGCATGTATCAAGCAACTCTAGATCTTCATTTTTGTAGTTAACAACTTTTTTCGAAAATTAAAATCTAGTCAGTTATGTCCCGCATAGTCACGTGACTTTGAAATTCGGTACATTTCAGTACAAATTTCGACCTTTTTTTGGAACCATGATCTTTACTGCAACATAACTAACTTGATTGTGGTTTTCGAAAGAAGTTGTCAACAGCAAAAATAAAGATATAGAGCTTCTTGATACATCCACAAATTTTCCGAAAAAGCGGTCCGCTGAGAACTGATTTACAAGTCTTCAAAGTGGATCATTTGGCACTGAATATCAGCAAATTCGCATTTTTATGGCCACTACTGTAATTCTCGTTAATTCTATTGCTTGAACTTGCATGCACCTTCTTTCCGTCATCGATCTTACTTATAATTCCGTTTTGAAAAGTTCCACATTGAAAAAAATTAATGTTGCCAGCCTCAACAAAATGCTGGCTCATCAACAGACTGATTTGAATCGAAAGCCGCTGAAACAGATGGTAATGAAAATTTCTAAACTTATATTCACTAACGTTTCTGGAGGGTGAACATTATAAATCAATCTTCTCAGATGTGCCTATAGTTTTAGACGAATGTAGAATCAAACTGAAAAGAACAGGAAATCGAGTTAAAAAAATTCCAAAGAACGATTCCAGGATGATGCCTGCTGGCAGACTCAGCGCCGAGTCCCACTGGAGATTCAACAACCACAAGTTGGAAAGATCACTATTCCAGAGCTGAGCGAAAAGGAGGTTCAAGTAAGATTCATTTATAGACCCCCTTACATTAAAATACAAAGTTTAGAGAACTATTGTGGCTCAGCCGGCGTCATATCAAAAAGTTCAATGGAACGAGTTTCCGGAAGAGCCGACTTTTGAAATTTCGGCTGCCCCGAAAACAAAGACTCAAGAATGGGTTCCAGTCAACAATGAGCAGAACGAACTGCAGCGGAACCTTTACAAACCTGCTCGCATGGCAGCTGTTTGGCCACCACCACAGGACGAGTTGGTCAAGGAGGGGTAAAATTAGCCATTGAGTTCCGTTGCACCATCTTCGTTTTAGACATTCTCCGCTCGTTGTGAAAGCCAATGATGACACTGCTTGGATTCAGCAGGATCAGAATGGAGTATTGAAGCAAGCGGTGTGGGGAAAAACGTCTCGAATCAATCGTGTTTGGCCACCACCGGAAAACGAGTCTGCTTTTTCTGAATTTGGTTAGTTATTTTGATTTCTCTTCCCGAGATCTTATTTACGAAAACTGGAAACTTCGATCACTTTCCTTTATCAAACGCCGACACTCACCCTTTCATAATTTCCCTTTGTCCCATGCATCCCCGTTGTTCATTCCCAACTAACAATTTCTCAGGACCCCAACACATGCCTGTTGTTCAATGGCCACCACCAGAAGCGGAGGCTCATGAACGTGAGCAGGTTGAGGTGCTTCAAAAACACATCCCAACGAAGAAGATGGAGAGACAGTGGCCACCACCGCCACCACAGTATCAAGGTATTCATGAGCAAGTTAATAATGCAGAATCGGCCAGATCAATTAATACAAATATTATAAGAACTCTACGTTTTCTCATCACCACGTTTTCAGTTGTCGAATCATCGGGTGAAATCGAAACTCGCTACAATCCGGCAGAGGTGAGTATGACAAGAATCATTGAAAGTTGAACTCGATTATTTTCAGACTGTTGATCAACAGCAACACGCGGTGAATAGTCTTCGCATGGGACACATTCAAGTCTAACAAACGCATAAGTGTTCACTCTCATTTGTTTTCTGACAGTGTAATGTTCGGTTTTTGTTTTTTCAAAAAACAATTTCATAAATAGATTAGAATCAAACTAACTCCTAATTCAGTTATTTTCATAATTCTGAAAGCAATAGAATAGTCTATTTTATTACTAATCCCATAAGGCTGAAAAATTAGTTCCTAACCGCCGGAATTTCTGATGGCATGTTGCATTTCTTAAGAGCATTAGAAATTAATTAACCCACTCATTTCTGCCTGAACAGAATCAAAGAAAAACTGACAGACTACAAAAATTGAAATCTAGAGTTCGCTAGTACACCTAGTGCACAAATTTTTCCACTCTTGCACTTATGTTCTGTTCATTCCAACAAAAGTTATTTTCAGACCGGTCAACAGCAGCAAGTCATTCGTACTGTAATTCGATCGCAATGAGCTAATCAAGTTTCCCATCTGGAGTTATAATTCTTTTGAATGTTTTTCTGTATTTTCGACAACTTTTTTCGAACCCCATTCTTTTTCATGGCTAGTAACAGTTTCAGTATTTTCACAATTTGCCTAAAAGATCCATCCTTTTATTTTTGAGCCGTATTCTATTTACAATGAATTCATTTTTAGTTTGATGAAATGACGCAAGCAAAGACAAGTCGAAGAGGGATAACTTGAATTGGCAATAATTGAGATGAATCTTCATGTACACTTCGCATCGCACTAATATTTCCGCTGCATTGAGCACGCTATTTGATCAGTCTTCTGTCTTGCTACGAAAAAACTTATTTGGTCGGTTATATTGCATTTTTCTCAAGTCGTTAGTATTGCATTTTTTCCTTTTTTTGCTGGAGATTTTTTTTCCTGTAGGCATCAAAACGAATTTTTCAAACACGTTTTCGATCTACACTATTCGATTCCCATGTCAATCTTTACTGATAATACTAAAAAACGTCCGTGTTCGTTTTTTTGTGCCATACTGTAACTGGGCTCCTACTAATCCGATTTTCATGAATTTCGCGCCAAACGATTGAAATTTATCAATACTCATATGTTTAGATTTTTATTTCAAAAAAAAAAGAGAGGTTTACAGCTGTTCTCCCATTTTTCCAGTACAACCTGTGGCCCTGACAAAGTTTTTGAGATTGGGATCACTTTTCTGAAAAACAAAAGACAGGAATTTTAGTTATGAACGAGTCCACAAAGATATTTCTCACGATTTCTTACCTAACGACGCGCAAAATAAGTGGTCTAGCAATGTCGCAGTTCAAAATTTGTTCCATTTTCAGCCGTTTTCGAGAACAAAAAATAGCAAAACCCACCGACCCGTGCGACAAGTATGAGGAGTACAATTCATTCTTGTGTTTCACAAGATAAAGTTTCAGTTTAGTTCCTAGTTTTTGTGTCGAAGTCCAATAATTGTTCACGTCTTCTTTTTGAAGCCAGCACTCGTTAGCACTTATTCAACCTCCTGAAAATATTTGAATACATAACAACTCAAAAAAAAAAACCGAAATACGGAGCCAACGAAAACATATTTCTCGGAAACTACATTTTTTCGCCTCCATATCCTCTCGTTTTGTTGAAAACAGCTGCAACAGGGCTGAGAAGATTATACGCAGTTTAATCTCTTTTCTGAGCTCTGAAGTGTTTTGTATGTTTTCTCGCTAATCTCCATCTCAAAGATTATATTAACCACGCCCATTATTGTTTTCGCTAGTCATCGATGCTTTCAGAAATGTTCAACGGAGCGGAGATATTGAGGTTCATGAGAGATCAACCCATTGAACATTACTCATTACTAAAACTAGTTGGTACATCGAACCGGAATATCTCGGCTCCAGAAAATATAAAGTTTATAATGTTTCAATTTAGCGTTTTCTGCGTATTAAATATCTTTTTTTGGGTCACGGTCGAATGATGCACTGTGCTTGTACAATTCGATGTGACTGCACTATTAGCAGCTTAACAGAAGAAACATTGGAAGCCGCACCGGAATATTTGAAAAAAGAGTAAGTCCTATCAATAGCATTCAAATGGTGTAGTTCTCGTCATATTTCAGTGCTCTTCGATGGAACTCCGCTGCTCAGCTTTATGAAGAGTTACACAACATGAAGTTGAGCCATACATCATTCTCAGAAAGATTCTGCATCGTAGGAATCGATAGACGAAGAATTGATACAAAATCCAAGAGTCGTAAGTTCCTTCGCCTTTTTTTCTGTTCAGGAGTATCTTGTCCATTTTTTCATATGGAAACCAGTTCAATGATTTTGAGTTCCTTTTCACTATCTCAAATGTTCACTTTCTACTCAGAATATCATTCACCTGAACGATCTCCGCCAAAATCAGTCAATCATCGACGACGTCATTCTCACAGTCATCTAAATTTTGAAAGCGACATAAGTGAAAATAGAATAAGGTAGGTCGTGTTGAATAGTTTTTAAAATACCGTCGTACAGTATTTTGACTGATAACTGAACAAAGAACGATCTGAAAATAAAAAAATAAACTAAAACATTAGAGTACTTGTTTGTCTGTTTGTCTTTGGAACGGTTGCAAATGCAAAACAATACAACACATATGTCGTTCACATGATTATAGTAGAGAAACGTGCAAGATGCAACATCGAAAGAAAAGTAAACTTGACTTAGTAATGAGTATGAACCATACTTGCAAAATCACGGGACGATGTCGGTCGGCCCGGTCCTCGGTTTGTACTGAAACTGATTTGGTTCCAAAATTTGGGAAATTTTTTCGGAAAATAATTTTTTTAAGAAGTTGTTATTTTTGTGTGTATTGGTTATTGACATAGTTTTCGAAAAACAGTAGCAGTTTTGTAGTCTCCTTCCATAGAAAAATTCAAAATTTTGGCTAAAAACTTTTAAACTGACAAGGAGATTGCACAAGTTCTTGGGCTGAACTTTTGCTCATAGTGTGGGTCAAGGTGAAATCGACCCTCAGATTTTTATTTTCTGAGACTAAAATGCTCACGTGATGCGAGTTATGACCTCGCAAAGTTGAATCCTATAGTGCTATTTGACAAGAGATTCAACTTTGAGAGGTCTTAACTCAAATCACGTGAGCATTTTGTTGATTTTTATTTCAGAATCTGAATCAGCGGGGTCGATTTCGCCTAGACTCAGATTATAAGAAAAAGTGCAAGCCAAGAACTCGTGGCTTTTTACACATCGAGCAGTTCCTTTTTTCTTGCTTTTTTGCATCATCGTTTCCTTTCGTCTATCTTTGTTTCTTTCCACACCCTCCAAACCCTCCTCCCCCTTACTTCCCCCTTTCGCTCACTCTCCACACACACATATTCACATTTTGTCAACGAAAACAACGAGAGTTTCCGTGCGCTGGGCACGTGAATCAACGCTGACCAAGCCATGTCCCCTATTTCTGCGTCTCTCTATCTTCTCTCTCTTTTTCTCTTTTCTATTGCTATTCTGAGAGATGCAGGCGTCTCTCTGATTGCACGTGTTGTGACGAGATCATAATTTTGTACGTATGACGAATGAGATTGTAGATAGAAGACGCAAGTTCAAATATGTAAACACAAATTATGTAGTAGCTGTTTTTCAATCTACTACAATAGCATACGTAAAGAGTACCCCCGCTTTTTCTGACGACGATGGATAACAAGGAGTGTAACAACGACGAATGGACTTTGGTAGATTGGGATGTGAAGTTGGAACGCAAATTTCAATATTAATCTTGATTGAACTTGTTACTGTTCCGTTTCAAACCCGATCGGTACTAAAAATCAGGTTTTTGAGCCCTCAGACTAATCGAAAGTCGAAAAAGACAGACATCATTAAACCCATATTTCTGGTAACCTGTGTGAAATTGAGAACGTTTGCTTATACGCCTACACAGACTCATATAATTTTGCGTTTGTGAAGAAGCTGTGCAAAATATTAATTAACACATTTCCCATATTTCCACGTCAAACAGCATACAATGATTGAGGTTACTTCTTTTCTCCGACGAAAAATCGCCGGTGGTATCATTTGATCGCGAATAGTGCTGACCTGTCAAACATTTCAACCGAAACTAATTGAAAAAAATGCGGAAAATTGGTGAGTTGTCATGTGAGGCAATGCGTGCCACTAATGTAAATTAACAGCTGCTGCTGTTAGTTGATAAAACTAAAGACCGTGTTTCGCTGATAACCTTTTCATTTCGATCAGATAGAACTAACGTTTCTGGTGAATCTTGATTTCAAACTAAATTTAATTCAACATTCACAAGAAAATTTTTACTTTTGCGGATATGTGGACGACTCGTCCTTTCCTGTAACCTCATCGTTCGATGATCTGACTAGGTTCGATTTTTGAACTGGCCGTAAAATTTGTCTGCCACGGAACAAGGGTGTGTAAAACCTGTTCAATCAGACCCCAATAATAGTCTTTTACACAGGCTATGTTCATTCAAATTTTTTTGGTGGACAAAATAATCAGATTAGATCCAATGTGCATAATATTTTTATGGTTCTTTCGTCGAATCGTTTGATATGGTTAGGTGCTCTGTGGGTTCCGTAACTTGGTTTGGTCTGAGCTACCCTTCCGGTTTATTCTCTCTCGTTTCACCCATTTCCGGATTTTATGGAGCAAGTGAGCAAAATATTGCGAAAGATGGTAAAGAAGCCAACGCAGAATCTTTTTCTAGACCAAATTTTCACAAAATTTTCTCAAGTCATAAGGATTCAGCCCTGAAAAGATACCCGTCTTTTTCAACTTTCAGTTCCTCAAAAAATGAGATCATGAGGTCTCAAAAATGTTATTTTTAAATCCATCAAAAGTTACAGTTTCGAAAGTTGAGAGTGACAAGTTCAAAGAATCACACGTTTTCCGAAATTTCAGGTTCGCCCGATGGGCCCCAGAGGGGCTTACCCTTCTCGTATCAATTGTCGGTAGAAAAGAGTGATGTGTCCGAAATATTTTCGATGTACTTTGAGCGTTTATCATTCGTTCTGTTCTTCAAAAGTCAGAAACGATAAAATTGTTTTAAAGGTGTATCAAAACCTACTTAGCGGTTCAATAGCATGTGTTCAATTTGTTCAATGATCTTCGTTAGTTCGATTCATGATTTGACCTTTACATTCTATGGCGGCCTTTCTACTAATAATCTTATCATCTTACGATGTTCATATATTCGAATGACATCATCGTTGTCGCTCACCACATCTCTCTGTTTTCGTTTTCTCTCCAACCATCCCCCTCTCTCTTTTTCTCTCTCATCTTCTCTTTCTCTTCTCATTTTCTTATTCCTCTACTTGCTTCTGTTGATATATTCTGTGTCTCTAACGTCTTCTACAGCATTGCCGCTCATTTCTTCTCTGTCTTCGTCTTCTTCCTCCTTTCATTTTACGACAACTCCGCCCATTATTAGGGAGACCCTATCTATATATAGATCTATATTTCGGTAATCCTCTAATCATACCATTATAATTTCTCCTCATAATGACTACTTTACCACAACGCAACCGGAGCCAATCCTTATTTGAGGGCAGTCCGTTTGCTCCTTCAACATCGCCTCCTCCGACGAGTACATTGACGAAAATGTTGAAATCCGAACCGATCCCATGTTTAAGATGTGGAAATGTTGGAAGTCCAACTGGGTATGAAACAAACAAAAAAACTACTTTCAGAAGTTTCAGACTTTCTTTTCACTTTTTCAAACCAAATCAAAAATTCAAATATTCAATTATCATTAACTGATCAATCTCTAGACAGCCCATGTGATAAAAAAGTGTAAAATCCGACTATCAAAGACGCTGCAACAGTTGTTTTCGAATTTCAGTTCCGTCCCAATGTCTCTTCACAAGGTCTCATCAATAAACCGATCAGCAGGTACCAACCCAGCGTCAAGAGGAGGAGAGTCGTCTCTGGAACTGGAAGCGATTGGTAAGTATCGATAGTATACCACGTTCCCATAAGACGAAATAATTAATTATTTGTTGTTTTCAGCTGCCGTACATGAGCTCTCTTTCGCAGTTCAGTCGATCAGTGTGTCTGAAATGCTTCCACGAACTCAAGACCTCATTTTCGTCAATGTTACCACTCTTGAAGCACAACCATATTGCCTAGAACTCACATTGAAAGGATGGAGAATCACAAGCTTGCGATCAGATTGCATGGTTGGAGACTTCACAAGACTGGAATTGTTCACAAAATACTACGACAGTTTGTATCTTCTGATGGACGACATTTCACCAGGATACAGAGAGCGATTCGGCGAGAAACTGGTGCAACGATTGAAACTCATCAACGTAATAAACACTTCTGATTTCAACTTTCAATATTTTTCTTGCAGGTCGGCGAGGAAGATCAAATCGCACCTCGTGAATCTCTGCAATCACCATCTCCATCCACGAACTCATCGAAATCCTCACAATCCCACTACTCTTCGACGGACTCTCTTCCAATCATAACTCCAGTGAGCACACCGGCTGTCGATCAAAACTTCAAGCCGGCTTTCAACTAGACTGTGTTACGCATTCAAAACAACGTCACCAATTCCCATCATCTCACTTGTTTGTGATTCCCATCATCTCACTAGTTGTATTATACTCTGCACTTTGAAACCTTGTAACTAAACATCATGCACTACTACTGTAAATTATAAAATTGATCAAGATTAATAAATTCATTTTTTTCAATAATGTAAGAGAAAAGAAGACATTTAACGGATTGTTCTTGAAAGAAGTCAAACATACATATAAAGTGAAAAATAAAATAGGCATTTATAATCATAATTAGGACGATATAAATATGATGAAAATATACAAAAATGAGTTTTTTCCATGAAAAAATGTATGGATTACATAGAGAAAGACAATAATCCAGAAGTGGAAATGGAAAGAGTGTGGCATTATTTGAGAAAGAGAAGCAGACAGAGATTCAATAATATAAAATTTGCAAAAACCTATCGGAAGCCAACGTTTCCACACGTCGACATGCAATCGGACAGTGATACGAAATTGTTCAGATTTCCACCACATCCGGTGTATTCGAATGGAACGCATTGATTCTGGAAATATGAATAACTCGTCCCGTCTCGTCCCAAACCCCAATTCCGTACTAAGTTTGCTCAAAAAATGTGTGTTTAAGGTGTGCGAACTAACCGTCTGTCTGTTATACGCATATCTTGTCTGTCGACCTCCGCAGGCTCCTCTGTCAATTGATAACAGACACAATTGCTCTGAAAAAGTTTTGATTCACGTAACTGCCAAAGAGTTTCCCAAAACATTCAACTTATTGAAACGTTTCCGGGCACATTCTCTTGAACATTCTCAGATTATTTGATCGGCGCTGTTACATAAATAAACTTTTGATAAAACTCAAAACCGTTTGTCAGTTGTGAAGACAATTAGAAAGAGAGATGACATGTTATAGTGTTAAAACGGATCACCACTCACCGTATACCATCTCCAATACCCGAGAGGAAAAATAATGTACTTGCGAAGCGATAGAGAAACATGCATCATTCTACGGGAAACTCACTTGGGATTTTGGCACTACACACAAGCATACATAATACAAAGGGAACATGGGCAAATGGTATACGCGTGTGTGGTGATGTGAAAATAGTGTAAAGAGTGATTTCAAAAAGTGATGTGTTTGAAAAAATCAGTTGTATCCTTTGTCACAACAAATTTCTGTGCATTTCTGAACAGTTTCAAAGTTGTTCAGATTTCCTTGGCATCCGCCGAACCTGCAATTATTCTCAACTGAAAAACTCGACGGAGTTTCAAACTGACAAAAACTTCTTGCATGTTCCTGTTGCCTTATCATAAGCCCATCTCGGAACTTCCCGCTTGCAGGGGCCAGGATTTGCTCGAATCAAACAGAATGAAGCTGTAAATGATTTCTCATCATCGATTTTTTGTTTGAATAGAAAATACCAGGGTCAGGGCAGCACACAGTCTTCGATCCTCTTTTACTAACATGGCATACATGGTCTCTAGGGCAGCCAGTATCGATTCCGCATGTCGTCAATGAGTTTTCAGTCACATCTGGTTTCCCATGCGGACAGTATCCGCTGTATCCAGGGCAAGCGATTTGGCATTCTGCTTTTGTTAAAAAGTTGTTCTCATTTCCTCCAACTCCGGTGTAGTTGAAAGGCAAACATGCATCATCAGTAGTGTCATAGTAGAACCGCTCTATCTCAAAAGCTCCAACGCCAATCATCAGTTGCTGGTCGCAAGAGTTTCCCTGTCGAGCACAGCATACTGTGGATCTGACATCGGCACCACGATGACAGTAATGCGTAGAGGGACACACGAAGTTATGACATTGAACGACTCTTCCATTGTTCATCAGAGGAGATTCTCCACCAAAACAAGACGTCGACACTGTAATAACGAACATTGCTGCACAATGGTTGAATCCACAAAAATCTTACAAGGTTTACATCTTTCTTGACAGACTTTTAATGTCAAAAAGTTGTTTTCGTTTCCTTTGAATCCTTTGTATTGGAACGGGAAGCAGTCGCCTTCGACGGGGTTGTAATAATATCGAGTCATGTTCAAATTGCCTTCGCCGCTCCTTACGAATGCGTCGCAAGGATCTTCTTCAAATGGAAGTACCCAATTACTCACTGTTTGACTATCGAACACGACTCACGATTGATTCTTGGACAGCAGAAACTCGAGTTTGGATCGGAAGGATCGGCTGTATGACAAAACTCGTTTGCCGACCCACAGGAGTTTTTCAGCATAGCAAGACATTTTTTTGGAGATCCGTTCTCAAGAACAACTTCCCCGAGGCAAGGATTTGTGAACACTGAATAAGGGTTTCCAAACAGGAAATAGGCTTTCATTAGTGAGTGCATGCGTATTGTTAGTTTTTTTTTTCAAATCTTATTTCACCTAGCGCCGATCATACATCTGAATAGAATCACTGTATGTTACCTGGACATGTCCTTTCACACTCAGCCTGGTTCTCAAAGTTGTTCTGGTTACCACGCTTTCCGTTGTATTGGAATGAAAGGCATTGCTGTAATAGTAACGAACAGTGTCAGAATTGAACTGAGGACTCACTCTGTCATCAGGATTATAATAATATCGGCTCAATCCTGCATTGCCAGTTCCTGGAGCCAGAGGTACAGAACAAGGGTTGGTGGCTCCTGGGCAGCAAACAGTGGTTTCTGGTGTGGCACCAATATGACACCAGAAGTTGACTGGGCAGGAATCTTTGTTAGTTATCGAGCAGAATAGCACTTGTCCCGCGGCAGTAGTAGCAGGCTGTCCGATACATGGGTTATCCAGGGGCTGACAGGAAAGTTGGCAAGCCCTCTGAAAAGAAAATACATTGAAAATACTCATTCATCTCAAAACTCACCAATGAAATGAAATTGTTCTGGTTACCCTTCAGTCCATTGTATACAAATGGTCTGCAAGTCTTAGACTGTTGGTCATAGTAGAATCGGTCGAGATTGGCGTTCCCTTCACCGGTGGACATCGGAAGGTTGCAAACGTTAGTGGAAGCTCCTGGACAACAAACAGTGGTAGACAAATCAGATCCAATGTGACACCAGTGGTTGAGTGGGCACGTGTTGAAGTTGGCAGACGCTGAGCAGGTTTGTGTTCTTCCATCAGCTCCAACAAATGGACGTCCCTCGAAACATGGGTTTGGACCACACCGTTCTTCACAGGATTGCTGTGTGAGGAAGTTGTTTTGGTTTCCGTGAAGTCCCGAGTATGTGAACTGCTGGCAGGAGCCTGTCTGCTGGTTATAATAGAACCGATCCATGAACTGATTTCCAGTTCCACGTGCCAATGGAAGTGAGCAGGGGTCACCTTCTGAAATTATGATTTGATCACGACTAAAAAACATTGCTGATCTAACTCACCAGATGGACAGCACACCGTCGAGTCTTGAGTTGCTCCGATATGACACCACATGTTGGCTCCACAAGTGTCCGACGTTCCTGTTCCCGAGCACATTGTGGCTGGCAAAGCAATTGGCTGATTGCAGGGGTTTGTGAAAACTGAAAAAATAATATATGATTCAGAAAATGTTGGTAATAGCTAACAACTAATAGAAAGAAACATAAAATTCACAACGAATTGTTGTGAATGAGAAGTGGACCCCAGATAGAAAAATGAATGAATATTAGTAAGAAATATTTTTGACTCTCGTTAACACCAGATAGGGGAAGAAGTCGGAAATCAATACATGCAGTAGCAGAAGCAATCTTCAAAAACAGTAACAAACCGTCACATGTCGCAGCGCAATCTTCCTGAGTCAAAAAGTTATTCTGGTTTCCTTTGCGTCCGTTGTAAGTGAACTGCTTGCATTGCATGTCTGTTTGATCGTAGAACCATCTGGATGTAGGTGGAGCTGGTGCCCCAACAACACCGTTGGAAGATGGAAGCGCCTGGCAAGCGCCAGGGTTCGTCGGAGATCCTGGACAGCATTGGTACTCATCAGGTACGAGGCCCAAATGACACCAATGATCAGCTCCGCAAGAATCGGATCCGAACGTGCAGGGTACTGGTTTGTTGGTGGATGGATCAAGCATTGGAGAGCCAGTGGGACACACATTTACGTACACTGGAACTTGTTGGATGCAATTTGAACATCAGGAATGGTGATGTTTAAAAACCGGCAGGCGTATCGGGGAAGTGGCAATAGGAAATCTTTCTTAACACGAGGTGGGGGGTTTCAAATTGAGCTTTTTCCGAAAAACCTAATGATTCTGTGGACGGCCGATTTGAACTCCTATAAAATTACACTTCTCACCTGGGCAAGTCTGTTCACAGGCTTGTTGGTTCAAAAAGTTATTCTGGTTTCCCATTCGTCCTTGATAGTTGAATTGAACGCATTGCATAGTGGAAGCATCGTAGTACCAACGTGGGAGAGAGGCTCCTCCACTACCAACAACCATTGGTTGCTGACAAATTTGGGGGGACTCGACTGAAAGAGAGGGAATCAGGGTGGCGAAAACAGGGGAAAAGCAATATATCATAACTTCCAAAGAGAGAAAACGTAGGGAATGCCAGCATTTTCTCTTCTTTCGAAGTTCATTCAGAAGTTCATTGAACCTCGTCCAGGACAGCAAACAGTTGTGTCCGCATTGGATCCGAAATGACACCAGAACTGAGCTCCACAAGTATTGGTTGTTGATGAGCATTGCAATGGTCTGTTGTTTTGAGCCATCTGTGGATCTCCAAGGGCGCAAGGATTATCAAGTTCTGCAAAATAAGCGAAGGGATGGGAAACGTTCCGAGGGTGAAAACACAGTAAACGTTTTTACATTGGTTTCAAAGACAAGAGTTGCAAGATTTCTGACTTGGTTGGAAAATATTAGGGTATGAATTCAATGGATGGGGAGATTCTGAACGACTCGGGCATCACGAGAAAAATTATCATAGAACTGGTTGAATCGGAAAAACTGAAAAAATTTTGCCCTAAACATTTTTTTTTGAAAATTTGAAGGCGGAGGCGCCTCCCGGAGGAGCGGAATTGCATTTCTGTGGCGTGAGATCTCCTGTCTCCTGTGTGTGTCAAAAACCGAGATAACTTACCATAGCACGTTCTGTCGCAATCTTGTTTTGTCAAAAAGTTGTTTTGGGTTCCCTTTTGACCACAGTAACTGAATGGTAAGCAGCACTGTGACTGTTGGTTCCAGTACCAACGAGAGAGCTGGGATCCTCCAAGTCCGCGATCCAAAGGCTGTCCACATGGGTCTCCTCCTGAAATATTGTTTTGATATGAACTACAAAACTGTTCCTAGACGCAGTCTTTTAGAGAAATGTGGGAAGGGAACACAGCAAACAAAAAATACCCAAAGCCTTGCAACAGTAGTTGGATTCCGCGCCAATATGACAGTAGTGACCACCGGGGCAAACCTGAAAAATATATAATTTAATTACGAATGCAAGCATGTACAGTCTCACTTGCTGTGGCGAGCATTGCATATACTGATTGTTGACAATATGCGGTTCTCCAATTTTGCATGGATTTTGGAAAACGGGACACCGTTTCTCACAGGTGTCGCGCGACAAAAAGTTGTTCGAGTTGCCTTTCATTCCACGATACTCGAACGGAACACATTTACGCGAAGCCGCATCGAAAGCCCATCTTGTAGCGTGATACTCTCCTACTCCTGGATTCCGTGGTGGCGCTGTGCATGGATCAACGACTGCTGAAAAGTGTTACAGTGCTGACCATCTACGCCATATATATACTTTCTAGTTATTCATATCGGCTGCTCTTCCTACCTACGATATTTACTCAGCTTGACTGTTCCTCTAGCTCCCATTACTCGCTATGTCAAACCATTCAAAATGCGTCGTTGTTTATTGTGCTTGATTTTCTCTATTTTCTGCTTGGATCCTATTTTTTCGTTTGAAACTATCGAATTTAATGAGAAGATGTGGGAAAAGTGCAGTAAAGAGCTTCGAGGAAGTTCTCAAACGAACAGTTGGTTCATTTTTTCTTAGTGTGTTTTGATTAAAAAATTTCCAGGAAAATTAGTGTGTTTCCGTTCATTCAGAAATCTGTTGATTCGAAAAATCGAAATACTTAGTCTTGAACCTCTGATTCTTCAATACCATACTTTGGTACATCGTCGATTGGCAAAGCGAGCTGTCCAGGAAGCAGAGGCATTGCAGTTAGAACAACTAGTGAAAGGTTTTGTTCGTCTAGCTCATTCAAAACAATTACTTTCAGAGAATCTCGGGAAATACTGAAACACCCGAGAAATCACAAGTCAGAGCTGCCAATGGAACATGGCTGGTTCATACTAATCGCCCCAATTTCGCAAGAATGTTTCACAATCTTCAAACTGAGATTGAAGCATTAGACTTGAGCACCGCAGAACCATGGCAAATTTTGAGCTACAACTCTGAAGGATATTATGCTCCACACTACGATTATTTGAACCCAGAGACAAATAAAGTATTAGTGGAAACAAGAGGAAATCGGATTGCCACTGTTCTGGTCATATTACAAATAGCAAAAAAAGGAGGAAGTGAGTTGAATCCTGTTTAGAGATCATTATTCATCATTTCTAGCTACTGTATTTCCAAAAATCGACTTAAATATACGTCCGAAAGCTGGAGACGTAATCGTATGGCTGAACACACTACCCTCTGGAGAGTCCGATTCGAGGACGCTTCATGCCGCATGTCCTATCAAAGAAGGAACGAAAATCGGTAAGCAGAATGAGAAAGACTTGAGCTGAGGATGCACTTTTCAGGTGCAACCCTGTGGGTTCATTCAATTGGGCAGGAGTTCTCGCTTCCTTGTTCCACAGATGAACGATATTACGACCAGAAAAACTTTTTGCATAAAACATGAAACTTTTCGGAGAAGTAAAAATGTATTATGCACGCATCAAAACTAGTTCAGAGGTCTTCTAGTCAAAATACTCTCTCCTGACTCTATTTCAGCTACGAATCTGTACATTGAATCTATAAATCACTAACTAATAAAGTCTATCTATTATCCCTTTGAACTAACCATTTGGACAACACACTGTTGTTTCTTTTGTTTCTCCGTAATGACACCATTGCTGGGAGGGACATGATTTGGTTGCTGAACATGGCACCAGCTTCGCCTAAAAGTAGATTATTTTTATCTGACGTAAAGGTAATTTTCTTACGGAGTGCTTGAGTGAGGACATCGTAATTGGGCACGGATTCTGTTGCACTGGACACTGCTTTTCACATTCCTCCAAAGTTTTGTAATTGTTCGAGTTTCCTTTGAGACCACGGAACATAAATTCGTCGCAAGTTCGACTTTGAACGTTGAAGTAGTATCTGAAACGAGAAAGTTGGATGAATACAGATATGTAACTACTTTTGGGCAGTGTTGTAAAAATTTGAACAACGTACCTTGTGACGCTGAGAGGTCCCTCTCCTTGAGCTAATGTTTGAGAGCATGAATCAGTTCTTCCCGGACAGCACATTGTGGTGGCTGCGTCGGGGCCAGGGTGGCACCAGTGAGTCAATGGGCATGAATTTGCGTTGGAAGAATCGCATGGTTGAGGCTTCCCGTTTGGTAGTAGGTACGGTTCTCCAGATGGACATGCGTTGATCCATACAGGACAAGTTGCTTCGCAATGCTCCCTGAGAAGGAAGTTGTTCTCGTTTCCGCCTTGTCCAGTGTAAGTGAATGGTTGACACTGCCGAGTTTTTTGATTATAGAACCACCTAGATAAATGATGGTTTCCATTGCCTTCTTTGACAACAAGTGAACACGGGTCCCCTTCTGACTGACAGCAAACTGTTGTCGCATCATCAAATCCAAGATGACAGAAATAACCAGTGCTACATGTGGCTCCTTGATGACATTGGAATGGTTTTTGATTGATCGTCATGACTGGTTGTCCGATTGCACATGGATTTATCCAAACTGGGCAAGTGCTTTCACAATGTTCTTTTGATTGAAAGTTGTTTCTGTTTCCTTTCAATCCTAAATAATTGAACGCCAAGCATTTTCTTTGAGAAGCGTCATAGTAAAAACGAGTGAGTGCAGCTGATCCTTCTCCTTGTGTCATTTCTTCCTCGCAAGGAGAATTGCCTGGAAAAATTATGTTCGCGAAATTACAGCAATCCCGTCAAAACACACACACACATATACAAGTCTGTCAAAGAGTAACTAGTAAATTAAAAAAACAATATTTATCAAAAATAAGGATGCTATACTTGAATGAGTTAATATTCTGACATCACAATTCAATAGTTAGTAACGTGCAGTTGCTCTGACACCGCGACCTACCGATTTCTCCGAATTCAACCCGAACCAAGAATCATAACCAAAAAACCAATCACCAATATGTAAAACCTGAAATAAGTAGCATATTGTCTGTTAGTAGGTATATACCCTGTTAGAAAAGAAGAAGGTGGGTTGGATTTCACGCTATTAGAAAGTGGATTGTGATTAGTCATGAAATTTGATTTTTCTGTAGTATAATCCTCAATAAAGATGGATATTCAATTCCTACCGAGAGCTTGACAGCACACAGATGTGGTTTGGTCAGCTCCCAAATGACAGTAATATCCTGCTGGACAGACTGTCGGACTTGAAGCGGAACATTGTACGGTGATTCCTTGCGAGCGGAACGGAGAACCGATTTTGCAGGGATTAACTGAAATTATAACTCCATTTTCTAATTATGTAATAGAGCAAGAGGTACCCAAGCAAGACTGTTCGCATTCATTTTGAGACAAGAAGTTATTCTCGTTTCCTTGAAGTCCACGATATGTGCATGTTTGGCATTGTTGTGTTAGTGGATTGAAGTACCATCTGAACAAATTTTTAAATACAATGAACGCAACACCTAACAAACCTTTGTAGATTCGAGTTTCCGATTCCCACATTCAACGGTTGCTGACACCGATCCACAGCTGCTGGCTTCGGGCAACACACCGTGGTCTGGGTTTGAGCACCCACGTGGCAGTAGCTTCCAGTTCCACATCCTTGCCCTGGAGCACATGGGGGCAATGTGGCCGCGCTACTGACAGCACACGGATTTGGGCTTTCTACAATGAATCGGAAGTTATTGAAGGAACGAAAGCTGAAACCGCTCCATCCCATATGCTGTGCGCATGCCAATTTATGAAGTGAGGACTATAAACCACCACCAGGATTTTCAAAATAATACCAAGAAACAAGCGTTACAATCCGGAAATGGGCCCAGAACAAATTTTAAGCAAATGTACTTCACTATGTATATTCCCCTGCCTTCGAATGTGCTACGATATTTCAAAATATAATGTGAGAACTAAAAAATTGAATAGGTTAGAAAGTTAGATACGTGCAATGTTCGTTATATAAAGTGCTTCACACAACCTGGGCATTGTGATTGACACTCTTCAAGCGTTTGGAAGTTGTTCCGATTTCCGCCAGTGCCGAAGTATTGAAACTGTTCGCAGAGGCGGGTGTCTTTATTGAAAAAGAAGCGAGGAAGTTGAACAGCACCCACACCTGATTCTTTGTCTTGAGAGCACGGGTCGACTGAAACATGGACACACGTTTGGGGGGGAAACAAGAGCAAAACACGGCAAGTTTAAATGACGAATGGAACTCAAGTTTAAAAGTATGAATATTCTTATATAACTGGGATCACTCCTACACTGAAAAGCACACACTTTGGGTAAAAGCTGGAAGCATCACACTGTTTGCTCATTAAGAACCTGTGGACACATAGACGACAGGTGGCAGTGAAGTGGAAGTTACTGTCGGTTGGGTCATCACCATCAATGTTGGAGAAGGCGTTGCCAGAGTTTGTGGCTCCATAGAACCACTGACTCCGCACGAGGTTCGGCATCTTTGCTCGTTTTCAAACTGATTTCCGTACCCGCCCATTCCCTTATAGATAAATTGGCGGCATTGTTTCGAAGGAGCGTCATAATAAAACCGTAGCAGGTTTGAGGTTCCGTAGCCTTCAGAATATGGTCGGAGACAACATGAGCACAAAATTGGAGGAGTAGATAGATAATGATTGAGAAGATTCGGTTGGAACAACACATCTATTTGAGTGGATGATGGTTGGAAGACTGATAACTGTGGTGTAGAAAACACAATTTGAGAAGTTTGAGATGAGGAAGAAGACGAAGAAGAAGAAAGTAGAGAAGAGGATGCTACTAAAAACATCAATACACAAACTTTTGAAACATAGTATCCTTGGTTTTTTTTTTTGCTCGGATTTCAAAACGAATTCTCATAACTCTCTTGACGGTTTCTTTTTTTTCTGTCTGAAATAAGACAAGATCTTGTTATTGACTAACCTTCGCAAGTCGATTGGCATGATTGAAATGTCTGGAAATTGTTTCCGTTTCCACAACAGCCGGACCAGTAAAACAGTTCGCAACGTCCACGAACAGGGTTGTAGTACCTGGGAGATGAATTCATTTCTCTTCATCTTTCTCCACCTCTATCTTACCATCTCGGGATTCGATATGGTCCCGTTCCGATTTGGCGTGGTAGAGTACAAGATTGTCCGGATGGTGGTTGCGAGCGGTTAGCTGAAACTGTGTCGATGTATTTGCTTTGTTCGTCAAGATTAATAACTCACAGGTTGAAGAAGAAGAAGCATATTGATGATAACTGGTCGGAGAATTATATTGTGGAGCAGCCGAGTCGTTGTTATTCTTTTCCGGTGCGTTGCCAAAAAACATTGTTTTAAATGAATCGATGAGGCTGTCATCGGCTGTTCGGACTGCTACGACAGCGCATAGTACTAAAAATATCCACCTGAGTGGAGGCATCGTCCTGAAAAAGGTTGTAATTCGAAAAAAGTTGGGATTGAAAACGAATAAATACGATCAAATCAGCGGTAAGGTAGTACACACCCTCGATGAGTCAATGTTGCTCTCAGAGGAACCTGAACCACTTGACGATAAAAGACTTGTCATTTGTTGACAAACGGGTTGTATGTAGAGAGGTATTTGAGAAGGTCAATGACACTAAAGATAAGTCATCACAGTTTTGAAGATATTAACAACAAAAATATCATATCTTCGATTCGTCTGATTTTCAGATGAATTTAAAGATCTCGAACAAGAGGAACCTATGTGAAAAGTCACTTCTACAAAATGATACACTGAAAAAAAGAAAGAGATGACGAAACTGGCTCTGCCTTTAAGATGGTCTTGAGAAAATGTAAAAGTTGAATAAGCGAGTGAAAGAACCGCAAGGTAGTGCAACAATTGTTTGAAAAGATGGCAATGATTAAGCTAGTGCTCTTCCAAGACTTTGTGAGCATACGCCCCTGACTGGTTGGGTTTAGAGAGCCCGGCGCGCGCAAGGTTGGGGAAAAAAGAAAGTCTTCGTTACGTCACGTATCTTCCGCGCGGAAAGGGATGAGTAGCTCTCCTGTGCGCAAGCATCCTTGAGCGACAAAAAAATATTGCTTCCTACTGTTCATGTTTCGAGGTGATGAAAATTATAACTTGTACAAAAAGCCAAAAAAAACCCATGGCTCGTCTGCTCTGAAACGGTTATAGATGTCAAAACTAGCTTTTTGATTGTTTGCATTCTATGTTCAATAGAAGGAACTAGATCCTTTTGAACACTGCGGCATTTTTTGTTGTTGAAAAGGTGCTAATTAAGAGGAAACATTGAAATTTGAGAATTCACCCTGTGCGGAGTGAGTATGCCCTGAGACAAGGGAAAATATGTTCCGAAATTAGAAAACAGAGCAGAAATATTATTCAGTTGAAGAAGAACAACACTTTGTCAGACACCATATTGAGAGACCATTTTTGTCACCAAAATCGGTTGAAAACTACCAATGATGCGGAAGAACTTCCTCTCAACATTCCCACGATTCTCTTCAGAAAATGAGAAGCATGAGGCGGAAGCAGGTCAAAGACAAAATTTCGCACTCAAACTCGAAATCAACAGTCGTCGGATAAACGAAATAGTGGATGAGAGGGAGGGATAACCTAAGAGGTTACCTCATTGGATGTTTGTTTTTTCGCAATCGAGAGCACCGCCGGACATTGGCCACTTCTTTACTTAACTCACCACAAAGCCGTTTGACAAGTGTTGGTCAAGAGTATAGGATCTCTATGTTTGTATTTTGGAAGTAAATTGAGAACGCCTTATACAGTCATATCGGCTATAATTTATTTTTTACCTGGGAAAAATAGCATCATAGACAATCAGTAGCTGCTTTACAGACACATCCAGGAAAACTTTGAGAAGGAAAAAAAACAGCTCTCTAAAACGGAAGTGAGTCGAAATTCGAACGATTCAACATCGGTAAAGCGAAGAAATAATCACATTTGTTTTCCGTCATCTCTTCTTCAGGTGTGGTCACCGCAGAAGGAACAAAAACAAACAGAAATTGGAGCGGCACCGCTCATTCCCGAGCAGACGATGAAGAACAGAAACTGTGGGCTGGAGATTACCGAGGTGTGACGATAATCGTGTTAGTGGAATTCAAACGTCTAAACGGGAAATGGAAATCTCGGACTGTTAGCTATAAAGGCAGTTAAAGCTTTTCGATCATTTGAACACATTCTAATGTTTCCAAAAATCAGATTTTTTTTTAAATCAGCATTAGTGAGCTTATTGTACTACATAAGCGTTTCGATTGAGAAACAAGTTATTTCGTGAGAATTGCACAAACCTAACAAAATAATCATATCAGAACATATAGACTTCGTATTGAAGACACCGGCACATATCTAATTGGTTGTACCTTCCGGCCTGTCAATCCGTCAGTTTTCATCTTTCAATTTCTTCATCAACCCGTGGTTATCTCTGCTATAGGGCAAATAAAGTACAATAAGATCTCGTGGAAATGTCGAGAGTGGGGTGAGAAGTGGAAACTGACCCTACAAGCGTCTCGATTCTTACAAAAAAATCTATCGAATAGTAAAGCCTGCGACGTGTGAACGGATAAATTGAGAAAGAGGGAGCTTTGAAATTATACCCACTCAGATGGGATGAAATTTGTTTGTATATCTACCCGCGCCTACATCACGATTTGAACGAAAGGATATTTTTTGAAGAGAGCTGTACCTTTCCATTAGGAAGTTACCATGAACTTTCTAGAATCTTTCTTATGTACATGATCCGCTAGAGAGTAGTCCATCAGTGGCTTGGTCAGAATGTCCGCAATATTTTTTGAACCAAAGGTCACACATGGATTTCTTTTTTGAACAGTTATATTATGTAAACGGTAAATTTGAAACTAGAAAACTAGGCAACGCTCCAGAGTCGCGCAGCACTCTGGTTTGAAACATTTGACAAATGTTTACTGTTATGCAACGGTCAAACTTATATGATGAGGACAAGTGGTATTCTTTTTCCTAGGCCCGATGCGTGAGTTGCTACAAAAAGTTATTTGAATGGGCGAGCAAACCAGAAGTGACCTGAATGGTTAAAAAAATGGACCAACGTTTTGCAAACATTTTTTTGTAGATTCTGTGAACTGGTGTCACCTTGAATGTTTACTTTGTACACCTTCCGTTCTGCTCTGTTTTGTTCACTGTTTACAAATATGGAGGTGGGATGGACGAAAGGCAACTGAAGTATCACGATCCTGGTAACTTCTCTTGAACGCATCGTACTCTTTGAACTATGTCTTTATTATTTCATGATTTCCACCATCCTGTCATGAACTTTTTGATCTAGTTTCTCAGGAAATCGGCTTTAGACGAACACTCGAGACAGAACATGACGTGGCATGGCACACTCTACAGTGATAAGTGTCTTACAAGGGAAAATGTTGCCCCGACACCAAGAGCCATAGTTCTTTTGCTCTTCTTTCTCATGCTTGCTCTTTCCAAAAAAAATGGGAGCAAGATCTTGAGTGCACAGAGACATGGGCTGAGAGATCAGGGAAAACAATGGCGCGCAGACAATGTGTGCCATCATTCCACGAGGAAGACTGCCTCCTCTGAGAGCAGCAGTGCAATGACCACACGCTGTCCGGTTTTTCATTGGCGACGAGGTTCTTATGTATGAGGCATTCATGAAGAGAAGTTATCAAGAACGCAAGATGTAATTGGGATGTTGAATATGAAAAAGTATACGAACACATTGTTTACAGGGTAATAAGAACGATTTATGAGAACTGAATATAATATGTTGTCTAATTATCATGCCATAGAAACAGTTTTGGATTCATTCTGAAGTATTGGAGGAGCTCTTATTACGGTCGGAAGAATTTTTTGGGAACAGACGAAAAAGCAGACAAAAAAAAACGAAACGTCCTTAATTTATGTTTCCCACTATAATCCCCCATCCTAAACAAATCATGTCAAGAATCAAGAATTTTTATTTGAATCGAAACCCATCCTGTTTCATTTTCCTCTTGAAACCCTCATTTGCCATCATACTGCTTTCAATAACCTCTGTCTGAATGTAGAATACAATTTTCGCTTTCAAAGGCACTCAACGCTTGTTTGATCTACGCCAAATAAGGAAGCCGAGAAAAGAAGGGTCCGATGTGCTGGTTTTCATTTGTTTCTAACCAAGAGTGTTGTTGTCTTGATTGATACCTGGCATGCAATCGGATACTTTTCTAATACAAACTTCTTTCCATGTCTTCCATTTTTAGTTTTTTACACAAGTGTGTCATTCTGCTCAATCCAAGTTTACTGTCCAAGCTGTTTTTTCGGTTTACTTCATCAGATATGTGCAAACAAAACCCGAAACGAAAACACATTGAAAAAGACCAACGTCGATCATATTGGCACTTCATGGGCAAGTTGTCTCTCATTGCACTTATTTCATTTTTATCTTTTTTCCTATCTCTTGCAAATTGAGTTGGTTTGATGGGCCATCCACCAAGACTTACACACAGACACAATTGACGCCAACACATTTGCTTTCCTATCTGCATGTTTTGTTGTACCAATCAAAAGAGCAAGATTTGAGTTTCTAAGTGTTCCCGCACATTAGGTTGGCGATCTATTATTTTTAATCTGAAAAGTGCGCTCGGTCAAAAATATTTTTTATAGTGTTGTGAGAGACATACACTTACGGTCCCTTGGGATTTTATGGGATATTTTTTTCAGAGAAAACTGTTCTCTTCTTTTCAGTTGAATGGGTTGATAAGTGGAAAAAAGATAATACACTGAAATACGTTATCTCCAAATTCAAACATTATACGAATTTGTTATCTGTGGCCATACTTAGATTTCAGAAGTGCCAATTTTCAGTTTTTCACTCTCTGTTTTTTTGGCTGTTGTTTTTTGCTCACTAAATGATTTTGAGTATTCGCAGAGAGCTCATGTTCTCCATTCCTGGTTTCAGACGCATCGGCCAATTATAAATAAAAAACGTTGCCACTGTTTTCTAGGTTTACTGGAATCAAGCACTCAACTAAAAATCCTTTCAAATGCACTAAATTTTCCAGCCCTGGAACATCTTGCTCTTCTTTCACCCCCATCTTATTTTCACGTATCCATTTCCTATTCTTCTTCAATTTCTCACTGAATCCTTTCACATCTTCTCGTATTCGTCTCGATTATACACCCCGCATGTTTTCACAGTGCTGAAAAAATCTTCCCAGAAGCGGAACAACAAAAGACCCGCAAGATGGATAAAAAGGGGGATTCGCCAGTTTTTGTAATGTGTCCTTGGTCATGTTTTATGGTCAATTCCACTTGTGTGTAAATGTGGAGATTCTTAGTTTCTCGAGGATAACGTCAATGTATCTCTCACAATGTGCATGTCTCCTTACTTTGAAATGTAACAGTTTTCGATCATTATCTGATAACATTCAAAATGAGCATAACCCTGTAAGTTTTTGTCATTGAGTTATTGGCGAAATCTCCTGCATATAAGACTTCAGATCAAACATCCAGATTACGCAGAAGTTTCAGTTTTTGACTTTTTTCAACACCAGTCTAACTTCGTTAACCTAAAAACACCACCTGAAATATTTTCTTTTATTTCTACCAAACCTTTCTCAATTTTCGATCAAACATTATACAACACGAGTGAGGTGTCTCTCACACTTTTGATTTCCATTTCCCATGCCTTTTTTTTCTTTTCCAACTTTCGCCAATAACTCAATCAACATGTGCAACTTCATATAAATGAACGGAGGAGACGGCGCATGAAAAAAATAGTAGCTACCAGATGCACAATGAAGAAAAGAAAAAGTATGGGGAAATGGAATGAAAAAAGAGAAGAAAGGAAGCGACTAACTTAATTGAGTAAGTGCGTCCATCGGTCATTCAAGTTCTGGACCATTGTTTTTTTTATCATCAATTCTTCTTTTGAACCCGTAGGTTTTCGATGACATAATATTTTCGCGTCAAAAGTTTTGACTTCAACTGAGCAATAATCAAGTTGAACTATTCAAAGTCATAGTTCTTCATACCTCCATTCCAAAATCGTGCCTTTTTTCTATTCGGAAACTTGCATTGTTTTAGATGTGCTTAATTAAACAAAAGTGTCGTATTTGGAAGAGCCAATTTAGAAAATGAAACTTTTCCATTGAAATTGAATGTGTGACATCAGCAACACATATGTCGGGCAATCATTTTCACAAACTCAAATATACGAAATCACTCATGAGTCATAGATTTTGGTAACCCGTTTTAAAAGCAAAACGCAATTTATAGTGTGAGTAAAGGATACACGAAATTTCGGAGTTTTCTTATTAGATTTCTAAACGAATATTTTCCGATACCCACACTACAATATGACATGCACTCCTCCAGACTCCGGTGATACAAACTCTTCTCATTCTGAATTCTTTCTCGTGGCGAAATCTCCTTTCTTGATATTTTAACATGTTTTTTTTTCATCACAGTTCTCAGTGCCTTAACTGAATGTGTCTGAACACTGAAATTGCTATTTACCACATGTTCTATTTTCTTAATTTCCGTTTCTTTCCGTACAACTTTTTTCGATTTAGTTAGTTTTTTTTCGAAAATTTTCAGTTAATGCGAGTTCGCGCTTCGTCCTATTGTCAAATGGATGATAGAGTTCCATTTCTGACGCCGCAACTGAACAGTCATTCACATAGCAGATCGTCAGCAGAAACAGAAGCCATCAGTGGTAAGTCTGTTTAAAAAGTTCTGAAAGTGGTAACATGAATAACCTTGAAATTGAAAACTAAAATGTTGAAATCAAGTTTTTTTAAAGATTTAATTTTCATTGCCAAAAGATTCGATAATAAGCACCATGATCATTGAACTTTCTTGTTACCGGTTACTTTATGCCCTTCTTCATCAAAAATGTACAAAGATGTCTGCACTACTAATCAACGATGAGGCTCAGGGCTTTTCGATGACATGCGCACAGAAATATTATGTTCCACTACATTCCTTTGTCAGAAACACGAATAGAGAGTATTGTTGATTTTGATATTTAGCTATATTCGTTTTTTTTTTTGAATTCAAGTCGATGTAGCCACTATTATGCATCTCTGTTTATTTCAAATTTTTGGAAAACAGAACAAATAATAATTTCTTTTCGTGGTCTTTTCAGCAAATTTGTCGAATCAGTAGGCCAAGAAAAATAATTTTCTTGATATGATTTTGGAGTGTTTTCGCAAGTTACATGTTAATCATGCATCATGGAGTTCAACATGAAAAATGTTTTAGTCAGATGTAAATATTCCTTTTAGAAACTCATTAGTTCTATTGAGAGTAACCGGATATTCTTATGTCTTCCATCGCGTGACAAAAAATTGTACAATTTTCGAAGTGAGGAGCGATTTTAGTTCTCCTGTACAATATTCTAATTTCTGTGTATTTTCCTTGGAAAGCTTCACAAAAAAATGGACCAGTAAGAAGCGAATAGCAGGGCTTATGAGTTTTTTTTTCTGACTTTTGCAATATTTTATGGATGTGTCTATACATTTTTTCTCACTCTATTCACCATTTCCAATATTGCCCAGCCTTTTATAAATTTCCAGACGTTTTTTGTTGTTCGTATGTGGTTGAGAACATTCTCTAGTACTCCAAAACGAGCCAGTGGGCTACGAAAAATGAGCCCAGTGATCAGAGCATAATCCTTCTTTTATCATGTGATCTGCTTCGTAAAGCGACTTCCTTCCGCCAGTCTGTGAACCTAAACTTTTATATGCGCAAAAAATCCATGAAAACGTGTGTTGGAAACTAGGAGAATAAGCTGCTGTCGGCGTTAAACGGGAGCTATAAAATCGTGTCATAATCCGCTTTCTTGTTCTCATCGTTTTTTTTTTCTTTTTCTTCGGTTGCTCATAATTTTCTTCCATTCACTCCACATGATTGATCTATTCGCGTGTTCAATTTCTTTATCTTTTTCGGAACTAGTTGTTTTTTTTAAGCTGGTTTCCTACTAAATAGCCTAGTCGAAGCAGAGAATCGAATTGTGTTGCAGCGTTTATTTTATAGTAGGTCGAATAATTGGCATTGCAAAACTAGGACGGGTCTCAAGATTTGTTTTTGCTATAGACAGAATTCAATGATTCCACTATCCAACAAATTTCCCCATCCTAACTTCCAACTCTTTATTTCAAAAGAACTCTCATGTACTCCCCGCTCTCAATACTTCAAACCTACCGTGAACAAAGGAAAAATGCGTTTCGCTACCAACTTCTATACTCTCATAGTTCATCAATGGCTCCGTCGCCGGCAACTCATAAAATACCTCGTATAACGAAATGCTCATCTGATGGCGCTACACCGCGACACCATCCACGTCGATTCTCGACAGATCGTCCGTGCCTTCAAGTGTCTCTGTCTCATGAGACGCGAAGAAAGAGAAGCCGACTGATTAGAACCAGAAATGTGCAGAGTGATAGTCGGAAAAGTGCTAGTAAGGGAAACAAGACAGAGTTTCATTAGCTTCCAGTACTTTTTTGCCCTTAATCACAAGTATCTTTCAGGCAACACCCTCTCCAGCTCTCTCTCCACAATCCCGATAACCGGTCAGAAGTCAGCAGCGTCTCCAAGTAGAGTTCTGGTCAAAGGGCACACCGTGTCCACATGCACTCCTCGGTTTGGGTGAGTAAAGTCATTTCTGCCGTGATACCGAGATAAGTCACCTGTCGTGTGAAATTGATTTCTGATGCCAGTTATTGAATTCGTTTTCTCAGAATAACCTAAGACTTCTACGGGAAAAAGCAGATGAAAAGATTGGGAAAAAAAAAACGGCGCTGGGAAATTGCTTCGTGCGACCCAGAATCGCCAATTTCAGTGCACCTCTCGTCAAGATGTATTAGTTAAACATTATGCAATACGCGTCTGGCTAGAGGAATTGAGTCAATTTGCATTCTAACTATTCAGTCCTGAAGGAAAATAACTCCCTCTCTCTATTGATTTATGATAATACATTTAACCTATTCCTTGTTGGCACTCCCGCAGTAATCAAAACCTCTGGTTTCTTTTTCCTGGAGTAGCCTTCTAAGCTTTAAATCAATTCTATTAAAATCCACTTTCTTAGTTCATCGAGGCTTTTAATACCGTTCTCCTAAATTTGACATTAGACTTACCGAAATCATCTCCTTTTTTTTGGGAATCGTGCTTTTGCATTGGTTGCGTTCGTGAAAACATCCATCCATTCACAAACACGCAATCTATCACATCTGACATTTAGGTGTCAAATTTCGCCACTTATTTATTCTATTCTCAGGAAAAACATTGAAGTAGGAAAAGGATAGGCTGAGAATGTGCTATAAAAAAAGATCCAGAAAAGTCATTCAAAAACGTTTTATGTGTGTGTTCTCCTTCTCTTTCTTCTGCTACTTTTCCTTTTTTTTCCGAATGACGGATATTCCAAAATTGCCACATTTTGCACAATTCTCTGTTTCTTTCTTATTTCGTTGGATATTCTTCTCTAACCCGCATACATTTTCCTGCTTTCTCTAATGGTTCGATTGATAGAACGTTCTAATTATCATCATGTTTCTCTAGTGTCGTCATTGTTCGAACGATAGAGGCAACTTTTTTTGCAATACTAGATTTCTCAAATCTTTACTCAAAAAACTATGTCTGACCGGTTTGTACATGTAGTACTCGATTCTCCAACCATGATTTCGCTATCTTCATTATTTCTCTGTCGAACTACTTCACGTAAGTTTTCGAACTCCAGATGCCGTGGGCGTCATCGTCAGACGTATCCTCTGAAGATGCTTACCCAATGAGACCTCTCCCTAAACCTGGAGCATTTCAACGACGGTCTCCTCGAATGCCCAAGTATTCGGATACTATCCTACATACATACTCGTGTCGGAAATTGTGAGGAAATTGGATTTTTAACTTTTTTGATCTATTCCTAATGGATTTCTGGCAAACTCAGTTTTAGAATCTGTGTAAACCTGTGCCATTTTTGTTAATTTCCTTTGCCCACAAATTCAATTTCCTTTCGCTGATCTTTTTTTCGTTTTGACATCACTCCAAAACCTTATTAATATTTTTCGTCCAAAAATAGGCGGGGCTGAAACTCGGCAACTTTTTCGGCAGTTATCTTTTTTCTATCACGCACGACTCGAAAGTGACCGCAAAAATGGGGTTCCTATCGAAACGAAGAAACGAAGAGTCTAGATCGTTCAGATTGCGTAGAAAAAAGTTTCCTAATCCGGGAAGAACACGGTAAGGAAATTTAGAAAAAAAAACTGAATTCGGAAAAAAAAGAGTTAACTTCCCTCCTTCAGGTCTACATCCATCCCAGCTCCATTGGATCGTCGTCAAGGAAGAAGCTGCGAGTTTCACACTTCTGATGAAGATCGACATGACCGTTTCGATAACCCCATCGCTCAGGTGAGTGGTTTTCTTTTTTCGTTCACACTCTTTCAAAACCGTCATGGTGTCCACTCAGACTTTATTTTTGCCGTACAATATGAAATCAAGGAATAGCTGGACAAATTATTGTATTGGGAAGCAGAGAACATAAAATTCAAACGGCTTCACACCAAATTCATATATATTAATATTAGCCAATAACTCAGCATGTTTGCTCTGTCCTTCTCTTCTAAAACTTCCACCATCCGCTCCGCTATGTTCTTAAAGATTTCCCCGAAAGGAAAAATTACACTCACATTTGAACAATCACATTGTATCGAGCCCAAGTGGTTTTGAAAATTTTCATTTTTTTTTTGCCAAGATTGATCATCCAGAATCCTTCTGCATTTTTCTAGTAATTAGTGCGTCTTAGAAATTTGAGTAGGGAAGACGCAGATTGAACCAATTTTACGATTCTGCTCTTGCTGTTTTTTTCTTCGTCCGCTGTTTTATTTCCTGAATCGACGGAAGCTTTAACTGTGAATTCGAAATTCAAAAAAAAGGAAGCTTTCTTTCGAACAATGCTGACGACTACGACTAAGTAAAAGTCTATCAATTTTATGTGATTTCAATCTCATATTTTCATAGTTTCCTATTCTTTTTGACTTATGAAATGTTGTTAGCCACAAGAGTTCGATTATCCAGTTTCACCTGGATTTACTCAAATCCAATTAATATTCTCTGACACCTTCAGCTGTTTTCGATGGAAAATTGGGGAATTGACTCATGAAAAACGTCGAAACTCTTTAACCTAGCACATCTTTTTGATATTTTCCGTCTTTTTCGCTGTTCTTTTTCTTGTCGTGGTAGGGTGAAAATATGATTTCCTTATTCAAATTTACTCACTTCTCTCGTCAGTTTTTTAACTCTTTTCTCTTTTTGCCGCAAAAAAAGAGGCCACAAGTTTTGCCATCCTTCTTTCTCGTACTAGTATTCCTTCTCGGTTCATTGTCAATAAATTCTAGGACAACATGAACTCTCCGGATTCGCCCCTGAATCGACGAAAAACCGAACCTAAACGAGTTTTAGGGTCAAAAAATGGCTCACTGTCGGTCAATCCAGGCGAAAAAAATGAGGGCAGAGATAGAGCATTTTCAATGTATTCGGTGAGCATCTCATAGCTATGGGTTCTGGAGAAGGAGATTCACAGATCAGTTTTCAAAAAAAACCTTATTCGTTCGATACTTTTTCATTAATACTTCATATTTTCAGGTTTCATCGGATATACTTCGTGTGTCCGGATACACTCAACAGTTCCGGAGCTTGCTAACCGCTCGATTCTCACCGAGACGTGAGTCAACTCCAAACGTCAACACCGAGACAGCAGAAGATGAAACAAAACGTGGTAAGTGTCTAGAAAACTTTTTTGGGTTTTTGGGTTTTCTCTGCAATCAGCAATACAAATATTTAATGAGTCATTGTTCGACATGTCCGAAAGCTTGTTCTTGAAATTCATCCTCCTTATCATCTGTAACATCTAAACTCTGTGAGAACATCCATCGAGTTTTT
Source organism: Caenorhabditis sp. 40 LS-2015 (assembly GCA_900536305.3). Taxonomy (NCBI): domain Eukaryota; kingdom Metazoa; phylum Nematoda; class Chromadorea; order Rhabditida; family Rhabditidae; genus Caenorhabditis; species Caenorhabditis tribulationis. The sequence goes on from LR543268.1 coordinate 361,611, forward strand.
AGAACACGCAGCATCCGAAGAAATCTTCTAATCCTTTTTCGTTTAGATTTTATGGCAGATTTTAGAGAAAAGGAGTGTTCGAGGCTTCTTGCAAGCATACATATCAGAAAAGACTCTCGCTGTTGGAGAAGTCATTATCTGATATCTTACGTTTTGCACTGCAATTTTCTTCAAGCAGACCGAACTCACATAGTTTATTATAGTTCAACCGATTCGAATCAAGCAGAACATCCTGTCTCGTTTCACATGATTAATGATTAGTTTCAGTGACGCAGTTCCGTTTATGATGTGGTGATAGAAAAAGACAAAAACAAATCCGTCCTGAAGTTGAGATCACGGGGTCTTCTTCTAATCCTTCTATTATGACTGACTAGCCCACATCTCGTTGGTTTTTTTCTTTCCATGATCCAGACCGTTGTAGATCATTAATCAATATTTGAAATCCCTTCTCTTTGTCTTTGCGCGTTCACTAAACTTTTCAGAACCATCCTATCTTCTCATGGGATTTTTCCAGTATTTCGATACCTGCGGCCTAGTTTGGCACCAAGAAATTCAGGGAGAAAACAAAAGTCACATAATCCCATCCTGAAATTTCGAGACAGAAAGGCAAAAAGTGAGAGGTGGAGAGAGAAGAAAAACATAGAAGTCATGTCTGCGTATGCTGATAACGAAAGCTAGGCACCCTGGCAAAGTCAATAATCCTGATAAGATTATTTTCATGGCTGAGTCGCTCAGAAGCTTTTTCGGACCCCGATTTATTAAGCGCATGTGAAATTTCCTTACACTTTCCTTCCATTTACCTTCGATCTCAAGTTTTCCCCCACCCACCACCAAAATAATGAAAAAGCATTAGTTTCGATTCTAACAGCAAACGTGGGTGAATTCAAGTCTTAAACTGGGTGGAGCGTTTCAAAAAGGGTAAGGGGGGGGGGGGGGGGGG
>LR543268.1:362582-386732 GCA_900536305.3 Caenorhabditis sp. 40 LS-2015
AAAGGGGGGGGGGGGGGGGGGGGGGGGGGGGTAAGGCGACGGACGGATGAGGTGATATTCGAGAAGCGGTGGACTAGAAGAGAAGAGAAGAAGAAGAAGAAGAGCACTCAGTTGTGTGTGCATACCACGGAGCACACACACGCAACCAAGGGGCTAAACGGGACGCTTTTTCTAGTCGTTCTTCTTCCGTTTTTCACTTTTCCACTTATATAGTTAGACGACCTCTGAGTTTTTAACCGACTTAAAGTCACCTGCCATTGTGTCTTTGAATCACGTTGAGATCTCTATTCTTCCTTTTTTTTGCTTTTTTTATACTTTAGTTGGTTACTCTTCTAATCGGTGTGATATCTGAAAATTTTTATCTTTCTAAACCTGTTCCGCAATACTTTTCTTTGAGCTTAAAAACTTATGTCGCCACTTTTATTTTCAATTTTCAAAAAAGCCATTACAGAGTCATATTTCATCAACGCATAAAGACCTCAAAAAAAAACTCGTGGATCAGGTCAAAGGCTATTGTAACTTGACCCATTCACCTCTTCATCCAAACTGAACTCTTCTCCCACTTGTTCGTCAGCTATTCCGCCTCAACAGCCTCTGGTTGACCTGCATGGCTGCCCCAGCACCGACTCCACCAATTCAAAGCTCTCTGAGCAGCTTCCCAACAGAAGATCTCACAGACAGCGAACGCGTACAATGAGTCAAAAAAAGAGCGATGTATCCGATGGGAAACGACGTCGCAGTGAGCTGAACAATGGAGCCGCTCCTTCCACTTCATCGGCCAGAAAAACAAGCAGCCACGTGGCACCTCGACGATCAACGCTGGCTCCTGGTTCAACGGCGCTCATGGCTTTATCGCAATTCGATTCAAGAAGATTTTCCACAGTAGATGGATTAATCGGTCTCAGAAGAACTAGTACAAAACGCCGTGTAATTAGAAGTGATCCAAAACAAATTATTCACATTTTCACGAATCCATGTAAGTGAAGTTAGAAATCAGTCACATTTTTCATGTGCTAGTGCAACATGATACTCTCCACTGCCAATTCTCTGTCATTTTGTTTATCCACGTAGTCGTGAACACTGCCATACGTCATGTGAATATTGAATTTTGAATTGACTATGTCTGGAATAGGAAATTCAAAACTCTTCATGACGCTATTAAGCTCTTCACAACACTGCAATGTTCGGAAAATAGTCTGGGGGGAAATTGAAAAATTCATATTGGTCCTTAATGCACACAAGCGTTTTTGTTTAATGCATTCTTTCGATTGATTCTTCACTGCCTAACTATGACATGTACTGAAAAATTCTTCCATGGTTCCTCCTCAGATAATACCCGAGGACCTCATTTCGGGTTAATCCAAAAGACGTGGTAGGGTGCTGTCGACTGACGTTGCACGTTGGTCGCGGTGAAGAAGGATTAGAAAGGAACTATTGAAATGAATAATGTCAGTGAAAGTGATAACCAGGGAGAACAAAAAGTTAGTTTGTGTTTTTTATTCTTCTTCCAAGGTTTAATGTTATTCAAACCATTTTCAATATAAAGTCTGTCTAAAAACCTTGCATGCTTTGAAATTCACAGTCAATGTCCATAATGAGCGATTTCCGCATCATTACCACTTGAATGTATTCTCTCTTTTCCTGCTCTGTCGATGAAAATCACGTACTTCCCTTCTGAGAAAACTAACTTTTTCCTGCTTTCTCCGCACGTTTCTTAATGCCAATTTTCGGTTCAATTAGGCCTATTTGACAGCTTGTAAATAGAAAGCACATTTCCAAGAAATATGGGATTTTCGCAGTCTTTTTTTCTTGTGTGGAACTCAATAGCTTGAGCGGTTTGATTGCTACCGGACACATTAATTTGTTTCAGCAAATTGTTTTTATTCAATAATACTAGCACCTGACAGCAGTCGGAGCAAATTTATTGCTCTACAACTTTTTAAGCCACACAGAATTTAGGTAACATACTGCACTACTCAAAGTACCCACTGATGATAGAAATCATGCCATCACTTTTTCAGCCACCACATTTTAGTTCCGATATGGTTACATAGCATCATCAAATGGAGGGTTTTCTCGCATTACCCCCAAATTGCGAATTTCACATGACAAAGGAGTCCAATTCTGCATAAGACCAAGTGCGAGTCCTCGAACATTATGCCTTTTCGAGTGCATTTTTGAATATTCCCCAAAATGTAAATTTTCAAGCAACAAGTTGAAAACGTCAATGGGACACGGCACACACGACGGTCATTGTCCAGAAATTAATCGTCCAGTTTATAGTCAGTGTCTCTCAATTCTCTATCATCTTCTTCTTCTTGCCCCAACTTCTCGGTGGCTTTTTCTATAATTAAAAACGGCTGGGCCTTTTCTCTCTGAGGGCATTGGGCCTAGAAGCTCAGCACGCACACACACACATAGAGCAACTCAGCGAACAGCTCAAACTCCGCCTACTTTTCAGCTCATACTTGTTGTTCGAGTTCCGCTGCCAAGGCACTCAGCTCTTTTTTTCGTTCGCCGATTTGAGCAACCAGCAAAAAATTTAATCTCATCTTCCCTTATTCCTCTTCTTAATGTCATCTGGTTTTTGAATACATCTATAAAAGTATTCATGCAAAAACTTCAAGCTGCCATCTTCGGACTATGTTTCAATTCTGAGGCCAAAATACTCATCGAGGAAGGTTAGACAATATAAGTCATTTTTTGGAGCAAAATGTTATGTATACTCTTCCGTTAAATTGAAGCTAGTTCAGTTTATGTAGAGTTCTCAAATGTTAGGCTCAGTCATGCTTGGAACTTTCAAAATATCTCAAAACTCAAACTGCAAAGTGGTCTGCCTGGGGAATTATATGTCATATTTTGATAATTCTTATAGACGGGTTTTGTCTTTCTGGGCAGCATTTGGAGTTACAAGAATTTGGAGTCGTCGAACGAAAGCAGTTACACATTTCATAGTCATTGACGTAGATGAAAACGGAGAAAATTTTGAATAACAATATTCACAGAAATAATTCGAAAATCGAAATTAGGGGCAAACTATCGACAATGTTCTTTTGAAAGGTTCTTATTCAAGAGCGGATAATAAGAGATCATAGATTCGAATTTTTCAAATGGGCCAACTATAACAAATCCTTGATTAATATTCTCTGATTTTCAGATGACCGATATGTGAACGGAGGAGTCCGTTTTGACAATGATGTTGTTGAGGAGGGAGCGGAATCCGGTGCCACAACTGGCTTACAAACACCTAGAAAAATTGCTGGATTCAGAAGACGTCAAAGTGGATACGGCATCGCGATATCCAGGTGACTAGAACACAAAATGTGGTGGAAACACGTCATTCTTCTCCTCTAAATACTGGGGGCAGTAGATTTTTCAGCTCCAATGAGCACACATTCATTATGACTAACAGAAGAAGATTTCTACGAGTTGTGTCATGACATTGTCTAAAACTTTTTTCGGTATCTTGTCAAAAACTGGTCAGAAACTGAGAAAGAACATGAACTAATTAAATGGATGCTGATCACTGCATCTAAAATCGCACTATAAGTAAACTTTTTCTTAGCTAGATGAACAGTATGAATGTTTCCTTCCACTTAATTTCTCTTCCTCATCACATCTTGTGTAACTTTCTCCAAGCCCCCCTCTTCTTGCTCGTAGTCCTCTGGGTCTCATAAAGTAGTCGACTGATTTTTACGCACCAGCTTCTTTCCGCCTATTTTTGAACGATTCCGACACTGCGTTTTGAAAAAAGTCAGCAGTCCAAATCTAAATTTTTCAAGAAAAAATGAAACAGGAAAACGAATTCTCAGAAATGCATTCATAATCTTGCGAATACTGCTCAACATTCTCCTATTTGCACGTTATTTGAGATTCATGAGAATTTTCTTTTCCATATTGTTCTGCCCTTCAGGAAGATACAAATTTTTTTTTGGAAGATATCGGTAGCATAGATGAACTTCCCAATATATACAATTACGAGTTTCCACAAAAACTGCAAAAAACAAAAATTTCAACCTTCTTAGTAAGTTCGTTTTTTTAAGTTTGTTAACGAAAGAGATGTTCTGTGAAAATGTCAAGAAAGCAAATGAGAAACTCTATTACCAACTTTCCCTCTTCCTTCTACCCTATTGTTTTTCGATTATCCCCCTTTCTGTTGAACCTAATCTAAATTGTATGTAGGGGGAACTGCCATAACTCCGCCTCCAACGGTTTCCTTCTGCTTTTCTCACGAAGCACACCTTTCCGAAAAAAAGATCCTTCTATTTTCCCATTCGTCAGATTTCCTTCGCACAAAGAAGGGAATGCCACCGAAAACCTTCTCACACATTTTTTCTAACAATATTACTAGTATCATACGCTGATGCACTCTGTCAGTGTATGCATGGTATTGGTTCTTTGGATGAGGATTCCGAAGGCTCGAAGACCTTCGGATCCGGGTGTAGCGGGTTCTAGACTCTTCTGTGAGAGAGATTCATTTATTCTAAGAACATAATCAAACTCAAACATAGATAGGAGACAGACTCACCGACCAAGAGTGGTCGGTAGCAGGGGGTTAAATACAAGTTCTTATCAGTTGGTTCCGGGAGCACATGAAACTTCTAGAAACGGTTTGACGTCATTGGGTACAATGACACACGGACATGACACTAGTCTCATAATGCCTTGGTTTCGAATTAAGAGGGATTTGCGAAAAATTATGTATGTTTTCTTATTAAAAGTAAAACATAGAACGGTCAAGTTCATCAAGGACAAGTACATTAATCATCAAGCTCTTCGTCTCAAATCTCTTCATGAATCTGCATTTGTAAACCATTCCATTCAACACTCCTAAACAAACAATTACAGCTTTTCACAGTTTTACTACGCCTGAACATTAAGCACGTAGTTTCCGTTTTCTGCCAGTAATTGCATTTCCAACTTTTCCCCTCAAAATTTCTATGCTTTCTCTACACTTGGCAAGTGTCATTGACAAAATTGAATGAAGAAATAAGAGAAAAAGGGGGCGTGTTTCTTGACAAGGATGGAACGAGGCTGCTCTGAAACGGAAGGCGAACAAATTCCCTTAGATCTCCTGACACTTTTTGTCTTCTTTAGTAGATTTTCACTTCATCGGAAAGACGATTGATTTTCTATTCATGAAACATGTTGTCCGAAGAAGCACTCACTGATCCTGAATTGAATGTATTTTATTATCCACATGAATGGCGGTAATTATCATTTGCTCATTATCGATTTAGGGAAAAATATGCAATTTTTTTGCGAAGAGAAATCAGTCTTGAAACATTTTGATGTGTGAATTTGACTTGAAATTAGAAAAACTATGTCAAAATGCCCAAAATCTGTAACCTCATAATTGCGTCAAAGATACATATTCCGTGACACTACTTCTCAAATTCACATTCTCTGTCTAATGATCTCTTATGTTCCGAGAGCCACGAGACACAAGGGAAGCGTTGGAAAACATGAAATTGTACCCCCATCTTTCGAAAACGACCAATGCATTCTGATTGTGCCTGGTGACTCTCTAACAATCTAGTATTATGTCGGTGTCGAAATAAGGCGGAGTCCAGAATCAGAAGCATTTCGGGCATCTCGCAGAGTCACAACATCTGGTCATTTCGGATGAAAAAATGAAGAAAGATTGAACTTTAACTCTGCTGTCCTTCGACGCTTCGTTTCTAAAGATAACATTTTGGCTGCGAATCGAAACTGAAGAATGCGAATTTTCACTCGAAAAACTATAGTGGACACAATATTCTTCTTTTTCGAGTATGTAACGTTTCAAGAAGAGCATCATTTAGACAGTTTCAATCGAACCATTTCTGACAACCAATTCTAACTTTTCAGCGACAGCACGGCAAAAATGAGATGTCGTCTTCGCAAACAACTATTCATCAGAAGAAACAAGGTGAGTTGAATCCGCAATCTTTTCTTTTGTGAGTATTTTCTTGACGTGCGAGAGAAGACGAAAATTATATTTGAAGAGTACATGCACCTGCTTAGCAGGCGAAGTCAACTGACAAATTTCATTTTCCAATCTGAGTTGTAGAATTGAATGAACCACTATTATGAAAAGATCAGGAAGGCTTAAATATTTTTAAAAATAGAAGGGGACGTTTCAGGTATGCGACATATCTCTCTTTCTGGCGGTTGTTGGCTTAATTCTGGTCATCATTGATTCCGAACTCACGGCTCTTTCTGGTTCTACTGGTATCACTAAGGTACAGACTCTCTTGTTCAAGTGGAAATATAAAGTAATACCATTCTAGGATTCCCCGATTTCCATTGCACTTCGATCGGCTTGCGTTGTCTCCACATTTTTTCTCATCTGTTGCCTTGTCAATTATCATGCGATCGAAGTGAAAATAGCTCTAATAGACAGCGGTGCAGACGATTGGAGAGTGGCATTCAGCACTGACCGGTTCATCAAAATGTTGATTGAAGTACTCGTTTGTATGATCTGTCCTTTTCCAGGTTTGTGCTTGGGACGATTTCTCTAACTTGCTAACTAAAACTTTCCAGAAATTTTCTCCGATGGTCTCATGAAAATGCCATACATCAATGCTGACACTCGCCAAGTCAAAATGATCAACGTACCAGTGGATGTCCTACTGTCGGTTCCGATGTTTCTCCGTTCCTACCTTGTCTGCCGATTTATGGTTTTGCACAGCAAACAATTTCAGGTATATGCTTTTCGCTGAACACCGACATTGAGTTTTTTTTAGGATGCCGCTACCCGCTCCATCGCAGCACTGAATCGAATTTCGATGGACTTCCGTTTCGTTATAAAGACAATGATGGCAGATCATCCGTTACGAGTTCTCATAGTTTTCACGTTGTCCTACTGGATGTGCATGTCGTGGATGTTCACACAGTGTGAGAGGTGAGCCTGCTTTGTTGAAGTCTTCAAATCGGAGACATCATAACTTTTCATCACCTGTGTGTATTTTCAGATACGATGGGCAGCTTGACGTGGAACACTATTATCTGAACTCGATGTGGTTTATCATGGTGACTTTTATGTCTATCGGATATGGAGATATTGTTCCGAACACCTACTGCGGTCGATGTCTTTCCATTACTACTGGAATTGTGGTAGGTTCCGTTGATTCAAATTCAAAATTTGAATTTCGGCAATGAGTATTTTTATGAGTTCACACACTTTGAGATTATGTAGTTGATTCATTTCAGGGAGCCGGTGTTTCATCCGCTTTGATTGCAATCATCTCCCGTAAACTGGAGCTTTCGCGGGCCGAGAAGCATGTCAACAACTTCATGGCGGATTCAAAACTGACAAATCAACGAAAGAATGCGGCCGCGAGCGTGCTTCAAGAGACTTGGTTAGTTGACGAACTTCACGGCTCAATAATAGATCTTACTCACTTTCAGGTTCATCCACAAGTACAAGAAAGCTCTCCACAAAGGTGATGACCTCCGTCTCCGTCATCATCAACGCCGCTTTCTTCATTCGATTAACGAGTTTCGACGAATCAAATGGGATCAAAGAAAGCTTCAGGAGAAGGGAAATTCTTTGCTGGACGTTGGAAAGTTGCACAGCGACATGCATGAAACTCTTTGGGAGATGCACCGCACCCAGGATCATTTCATCTCTCAAATCGATGTCTTGACCCAAAAAATTATGGAACTCCAACTAACTTTGAACACCCGTCCACCGTGTTGTGCTCCAGTGGGAGGTAACGCGAACTCCTCAAGCGACGCTTACTTCTCCACTTCCACTCAAATCGGAACTGTACTCCCAACCGTCGTTCCATCGATCCCTCTTCCATCTCAATCTCCAATGCTTCATGCTAGTCAGTCTCACCGTGAACCTCTTCAAGTTACGACTACTACACCAACAAACGGACTCCAGAACTCGGTTTCGATTCCACGGATTTCGGTTGGCTCAACATCATCGTCCACATCTTCTGGTGCGTCATCTGCTAACGGATCTCTTCCACAATGCACGGTAGATCAACTTTCTAATTGTCCCACCGGAGGAATCTACGCCACTGTAACAACGCCACTGATTTCTAACTTTGAAGAAGTTTAGTTGAACTTCTGTTCAATACCGATTTCAAATTTTCCTCCAACTCATTATTTTCGGCTTCAAATCTGTGATTCTGTTTTTTTTACAACTTTTGACATCCTTCTTTGTCAATGATCTCTAGTATCTCAGAAGTCCGGTTTCTCTCTCCCTCCCGATTCAAAGTCTCCAAACATAAATTCTATGTCTGTTTTCTTTTCTCCTCCTCTTCTTTTGTTTGCAATATCAAAATGTGATTAAGATTTGTAACTGTATCAGTTTCGCAATACTGATTCGTTTTATTCTTCCAATCTGTTTTCCTTCAATAAAGCAAATGTTTTTTTCTGATTCTTGCTGCACGAAGTGTCTTCAGAGAATTGACAAATTAGTATCAATAATTCTGTCAGAACAATGCCCACACTATTTAATCAATTATCTCGTCAAATGATTTATCAATTCATTTTGACTTATGATAGCTTATGTGTTATCAGAAAAACTATTAGAAATTATTATGAAGTCTTATTTTCTTCCGAATCCGCCGAACCCAGCGTTTCCTCCAAAGCCTCCTCTTTGACCTCCAAACTGTTGCTGTCCTCCAAACTGTCCTCCTCTTCCTCCGAACTGTTGTTGACCTCCGAACTGTCCTCCTCTTCCTCCGAACTGTTGCTGTCCTCCGAATCTACCCTGTTGTTGTCCTCCAAATCTACCTTGCTGTTGTCCCCACTGTCCTTGTTGTTGACCGCCAAAGCCACGGTCTGAAAGAAAACACTTTCTAACCAGCATCATGCAGATTTCTACTCACTTCCAAACTGTCCTCCTTGTTGTGCACCGAACTGTCCACCGCGTCCACCAAACTGTTGTTGTCCTCCGAATCCAAATCCACCGAACTGACACGAGACAAATCCAACCAAAAGGAGAGAGAACAGGATGAGGGCGTTCATGGTCTGCAACTAGCACATGGAATGTTTTTTGAAATATACCTAGTGCCCGAAAAGAGAAATCAAGAAAAGTGGGAAAAACTGAAGGTAGCAATGAAGTAAATTGAAAAGAATTCTGATGTTTTATACGAATTTTTTCGACGACCCACCTTTTTTGATGCTGAACTTTCGAAGATATAGCGCTTGAATAGGAGAGACACTCGAGAAAAAAAGAATGATCTATCCGTTTGATAGTAAGTGATATGATAAAGTTTCTGTGTGTAGGTGTATCTAGAAATTTGCCGAATAACCCGGAATTCGTCATGACCCTTTTTGATCTATTCGAACGATCCAAAAAGTCATGTCTTTTCAATTCAGATTTCTTTTACATTCCGACCGAAATTTACAGTTAGAGAATTTGAACACAAATAACCGAATATCGTTCATTCTTCTTATAAACAGAAATGAAATCGTCAAGTAAAGTATCATAGTTAAGAGAGCGATCACTAGTTTTTGTTCATCCGAGAAGGGCTCCTAACACATTCTCCGCAATTCGTTCTCCGGTCGACTCGCCTCCTCGACCACCTCCACCGCCACCGCGTCCACCACCGCCACCTCCTCGTCCGCCACCTCCATCTGAAAAATGATGGTTGTCTTCAGTATTCTTTGATGCTAAAATCTCACTTCCTCCCCATTCTCCTCCACCGTTTACTCCTGGCGGTCCACGTCCTCCACCTCCTCCGCGACCTCCATCTGAACGTCTTGGATATCTGTTGAATATTCTACTTCGAAAACTCACTTCCTCCCCATCCGCCATCGTTTCCACCTCCGTTGCCGCCTCCCCAATTACCGCCTCCGTTATCTGAAAGCAGTATATATGAAACGTTTGGCAAGCACTACGCCCACTTCCTCTCCAACCGCCATTTCCACCTCCGTTACCTCCCCAGTCTCCGCCGCCTTGATCTAAAAGAAAAAGAAGAAGTCCGTCAGATGATGTGACGATCAATCAACTTACTTCCACCCCAGTTTCCTCCTCCGTTGTTACCCCAATCGCCACCGCCACCGCGACCACCGCCATTCCATCCACCGCCACCGTCTGAAAGCAAACACTGAAAGCATACGGTAACTTGAGTTCAACTCACTTCTATCCCAGTTTCCACCTCCGTTGTTGCCACCCCATCCGCCTTGATTGCCGCCCCAGCCGCCGGGTCCTCCACCTCCCCAACGGTTGCCGCCCCATCCGCCCCATCGTCCGGGACCACCACCCCAGCCACCTGGTCCCCACTGGCAAGTTACGAATCCAAGAATTGTGAGAAGAAGAGTAATTGTAAGTTTACGCATTCTGAAATGTGAATCAATTTTAGATGAAACGGGAAAACATGAAAAATTATTCTGCGTTTAGTCAGGTACAAAAAGCAACGAAACAAATCTAAACTGTCCATCGAGAATCGGTTCATTTTATACTTCTCGTTTTATGATGTCATTGACTTCTGTCTACGTTGATTCTACAGTGTTTCTTCTCGAAAACGGAAGACTATCAATCAAACGCAACGACAGAACCGCCTTCAAAAACTGATTCGATAACACAGAATCGATCGGGCAAAGACTGGCCCGTTTGATAAAATGGTCAGTCATTCTGATTTGTGACTATTCTCTTCTACGAAAGAATTCCTTTGTCCAGGTTCAAAACGTTATACGAATAGAATCACATTAGACAACACAGTAAAAGAATCAAGGAGAAAGTTATCACACTAAAAGAAAAATGGCTGAAATGGGAGAAATACTGCGAATAAGAAAAAGTTAATTATTTTGTGGTGCAACGGTTGCCACCTTTTGACCAGCATATCTTTCCAGATTTTCGTAGTGCTTCTTCAGGGATGCACGAACACTTTCAGATCGTCTGTGACTGTTCTGGTTCGAATTGTTGGATCCGAAAACGTCGTCCTCTCTACTTCTTCTTTGCCGCCTTCCTGAATCTCCCAGGTTCAAATTCATAGTCGATTGCGCTAACCCAGTCACTCTTTGCTCGTTTCTTATTCTCTCGATTTCGGAGCATTCAGCAGAAAGCAACGTTTCCAAATGTTGCAACTGAAATTAATCCAATACACCTAGTGTTCGAATAGCAATTTAGTCTTCTAGGTTTCTTCACAAGATTTTATATGATATCTCACCTGTCTGTATTTGGCCTCTGTCACAAGCCTCATTTCTGTCACGTGTTGATCTGCAGTGGACACTTGCTGCGACCTCAAATCCACTTCATACGCTTCAGACTTTATTCTTTTTATGTCTTGGTCTCGTTTCCTGAAAAACGAATGATACAAATCGGCCGAAAAAAAGTTTTCTGGAATCTTACGCAAAGAACTCGCTTTTCTCTTGTTCCAGCAGCTCTCGCTCAGTGCTCACACGAAAAAGAAGATCGTTCTGGTTCTTGCGGAATGTTTTCTAAATTATATTTTTGATTCACATTTAGATCAAGAAGAATAGAAGACAGACCAGTTCCTCTGATAAACTTTGTTTCTCTTTCTCGATATTCTTTATTATCCTTTGTTGATTTTCCTTGAACAGCTGTTTTTCCACTGTTAACCGATTCCATTCTTCTTTTGTGCGCCACTTCTCCTTCAAAATTTGCAAGTTTCAACCAAACAGAGTTGGAAGCTTATAAGAAAGACTCACTCTCTCGTTGTCATCTTGCTGCTGTTTCATCAAATCCTTGAGTGTCATATTCAGCTCATGTACTTTCAATTGTTCAGCTCTCATCGCTTCCATATCTTGCGCTAACCTGAAACCATGGTTTCTCTAAGCTAGCACCAAAGAAACAGAAACAAACTCACTTTTCTTCTCTTATTTTCAAACGTTCCTCTTGGATTTGCAAAATTGCAACCTGCTCATTACTAACCTTATTGGTGCTCGCGCTGAAAAAGTTTTAATCCAGAAGAAGTGATTTTTCAGACCTACACAACATCTGCAGCAATTCTATCGATGCTCGTTGAAATGCTATCAACTTTTCCAACCACTGCCAACAAGTCACCAACTTGACTTGTAGAAGAGGTCACATTCTCCAACTGCCTATCAAAGTTTGCTTTCAGTCGATCAAGTTCAGTGTGGTGCTCTTCTTGAAGTTTTGAGATGATTGATTTTTGTGTCGTCTTCAATTCTTCAATCGTTTTTGCACTATCTATGTTTTGTGCATCTAGCCTTGCCTTCCACATTCGTTCAATATCCTCTTCATCTTCTCTTTTCTTTCGCTTAGTGTCTTCTAGCTCTCTGTTGACTCTCTCTAGTTCCGCTTCTAGTCTGAACCAAACCATCATTGTATAAAAACTTCGCTAAAAATTTCACCTCAAAATTCTCCCCGCGTCAAAGTTGTCCGGTGGCGCAGTCGATGTCGGTTGTGAGACTTGTGGAGCTGGTGCTGTTGAAGTAATCTTCGGAGCATCGAGTTTTGGTGCAGTTCCGAAAAGGTCGTCCAGAGATGAAGGGCCACCTGCTCTCCGTTGGTTAGTACCAGTTGAGGGGCCAGCGGAACCTAATCCGGATGCAGAACTGGTTCCGAAAAGATCATTGAGAGCATTTGAGGACCTTGCTGCCTGAAAATAAAAAAATTAAAGTAAGTAATAACCACAAAAAACCAGACCGCTCTCATATCTTCGTTATCAGAAACACTCTCTGCAAAGTGAATTCCTCTCTTGGTAGCTTTTTTGTTGTCCTGAAAATGATGCATAGAAAAGGATATGATAAATCAAAATACCTTTTCCGTGTCAAAAATTGTGGTTAATCTACTACTATTATTTTTGGTTTCTGCTCGTGTAGACAGGCTCAAGTTGTTCTGGTTCAAGTTGTCCGGTGGTTCGGTGTCTAATCCCTGAAACAATAGTATTGCTCACGTACTGAAAAAATATCTACAGATACCTCTAATAAATCGCCCCACTCATCGTCAGACATACACTGTCCCCTGATCTGAAAAAATAGGAATATTGAGACAATTGAAAGAAGTTTTATATCGAGAACGGGAAGTAGTTGACCTGAATGAAATGCGAGAGGGGAAGCTAGCACATAGAAAATTCACCATGGCAACCGCTAAAGCAGGAGAGTGGGGGGTGGGGGTGTAGAAACCCACAAAATTAAGCAGGAGGGTGGGGAACCGCGCGCGATGGAAAAAGGGTCCGGGCTTGTTGTGTAGAGAAACGGACAAAACGGTATCATATTTAAAGATTTTGAGTGCGAAATGGCCAACTTTGAGAAGTTGAAAAATGGCTTCCAGCATTCCAATGTCTTTGAAGTTTTGTGAGATTGTTAAGCAATCCTAGATCTTCATTTTTGTAGTTGACAACTTTTCACAAGAACTGAAGACAAACTAGTTAGGTGGTCATGAATTCAAGAGGCGCGGAACTGTTCGAAATTAACACTAACGTGAACCGGGGGTTGCGTCAAACTCGGCGATCTAACTAATTTGTCAGTGATTACCTAGAAAAGTTGTCAACTGCAAAATTGAAGATCTTGGACTACTTAACAAACTCACCAAATTTCAAAGAAATCGGAACACTGAGAACAATTTTTCAGCTGCTCAAAGTTGGCCATTTTGCACTGAAAATCACTAAATGTGATATATTTTTTTCCGGTACTGTAGCTCGCCATTTGGAGTGCGGATAATAGTCAATACATATGGTACAACAAATTGTGTAATAGTCAATTTCTTCGCATCCCATTCATTCCATTTAAAAGCTAGAGCAAGCCAACATTGAATACCCATTAACACTTAAAACAGTCCCTGAATTTCTGCGCTGAAAAGTGTTTCCATCCGGGATGGTTTTTTTTCCTGAAAATTTCTATCATGGGGTTGCTTGTTCAATAATTTTCTGTCGCCCTAGAGAGGCCAACTCTTTCCCTCTTTCAAAACGATTCGTGTTCTCTAGTCTGCGCTTCCACATCCAATATTCCTCCTATCTCCAATCTTGTGGAAAACAGCCGATTCGTCGGAAATCGTGTCGTAAATTGACTGTTGCCGCTGTTGTGAAATGGAAGAAACGAAAAAGAAAAAAATGAACAATCGGGAGAAGGAGAGAAGAATGTATTGCTGGATGTTTCTGCTGGAAGAATGACAGCTTCGTTTGTTAGACACTCTCGGTGAATTTCTTGTGGTTGAATGCAATTCAACCAAAAATTGGTGTTTTTTCCTTTAGAAATATCATATCCCCTTACATAACATGCGCGAACTACTTTCTTGTTCATGTTGTCCAAGTGTCTAGATTCCTCCAAAAACCGAATATTCAAAATCCCCAAAACCTTTGCTTATCCCCTCTTACTATCTTCTTGTGTCACCTCAGATTCTTTCACCATTCCAAAATGGCAAGCAATACATATAAATGTGTGTGTGTGTGGTGCTGGTTGAAAAGGGTTGGAGGAGAGTCTCCTTCTCTTTTTCCTACTTTATTCCTTCAGTGAGTGCGTGAGTGGACGCGCGCAAACTAATGCGAGACGCAGACGCTTCCAGCCGAAAAATGTTTTGATGAGTGATCATAGTGCGGTAAAAGAGACGGAGAAGTTGTGAGAGTGTGCAGAAGGAGTCGATCAGCCGGGCCGATGCTGGCCGCGAGGAGGAGACCCCCATCCCTTTCTCTCGAAGAACAACAATATTCGTTCACTCGCCTCTCTGCTCCTCTCCTCTCCACACCGCTTCTCAGTCCATCCCTTTTCCCTCCAGCGCCATACATACACACACACACACATATACATAGACACAGACATACACACAATCGCTTCAGACTGCTGACTGCCCCCAGACCCCTGGCTGACTAGGTTTCACCCCCATCAGTGGTTAGCCTGAGTGTCCTACTAGCAAGTGTCATTTTGAGCATACATATTTCCTGGATACATTATCATGGACGGAATGGAGGAGGAAGAAGAGATCCCGGTGAAGTACCGACTCCGTGGAGAAACCGATTGGCAGTTCAAGAAAGAGGCTGTGATGAAGATAGGAAAGACTGAGTGGTGAGTACCGTATACCCATCACACCAATACGAGTAAAATTCATCCGCCACGAACAACTTTCTGATTGCTTCTACATTTGAGCGGTGTTTCAAACTCAGGAAACTACTGTCTCGGTTACTGTAGTTTTAGTTTCATTAGTGGCTTCCAAGCAAAAAAACTGTAGACTTTTGTCTTATTCGTCATATCAGTTGTTATCAACTATTTCCGTGCAAACGGCTTACTACAAAACGTCTAGGCGCCTAGAAATCTTTCAAGATTGGCTCATTTAGTCTCAACTTCAATAACTCCAATTCTGTTTTCAGGGCTATTCGCCTGAAAATGTGCAAACAAGGGGACGAGCATCAGTACTATTCCCTTCATGTGGCTCTTCTCACACCTGGAAAAACGTCTCGTATTGTGATCAAGTGTACTCGCGAAGGAGAGACAAAGACCGACTGGGAGCAGGAGTACACGTTTGGTGGTCATCAGACCGTAGTCATCAATCCTTGTCTTATGAAAATCGTCGAGAAGAAGGTACTGATTGCATTACAATGATAGTGTTCTAATCTGTGGAAGTGAACCTCCTTCCTTCCAAAAATTTCACCGAGTCACAAATTCCTATTTTGAAAGCTTAGCGCATCTTGAGCGACTTCATCTCAAAGACATTCGGGAAGAAGAGGAGAGCGCAAAAACGAAGTGTGTACATGTCATGTGTTTTGCCAAGCAGAAAGTAACAAACAACGGATAGTTTTGTTACAGGGCAAAATGCGTTTCTCATATAATGCGAGAATTCACAAAAAGCTTGGCAACAAAAGAATGAGAATAATTACACTTTTTAAGGAGAAGGTGACATTTGTTGTGGAGATCAGACAATTGACGGAGGAGGACCAGCCGGTATTGAATCTTCCAAAAGAAATCGCGTTTCCCAATGGTGACTTCGCACTGAAAATCGGAGAACAAAAACTGATGTTGGACTCGGCGGTTAGTGAAGGATACATAGAGGCTCACAGCAAGTTTCCCACTTTTGAAGAAATGGAATTTCTAGGTTTAATTTATTGTGACATACGCACTCATCTCCATTTTGATCCTAATTCCCATCTAATGTTAGATTTGTCATCGGAGATAACGAATCGTCCGAATGTTTCAAAACGAGAGTTATAGGCTTCTGGTCTTCGACGCAACAACTACTAAACAGGAATCCCTAATTTACAGTACCTCAAGCGTCGTGCTCCTCTGCTTGGCTATTTGTTTGAGGACGAAGAGAACAAACAGTATGCAGTGGATAATGTGAACTTTGAAGACCTCGTCGATGCCTTCGGAGTGTTTCACCATCGTTGGGAACTTCCCGGTGAGACGCGCAAAAAGTTCATTGTTATGCAGTTAGCTTGTTTTTCTAGCTGACCGTCTTCTCCATTTGATTCCGATAGCCAGAAAACTAGGCTTTGATATATGGGGCAAATCTCTGGACAGGGAGTTTTCTCAGTTGCTTCACCGTACTGAGCCGGTCAAATTGGTTCCGAAAAACGAGGAAGAGCCTGTGAAGTTTGAATTCAATTCTTCCCTGAAATGGGTTGTGGAGGACTTGGAGTCAATTGGACTATCCTCGATTCCTGACAACCAGAATGTTATGGTCACATGGGAAAGTGACACTCGTAGTTGGTAGGTTCATTGATGCTCATAGGTTAATGAATTGGAAAATAATTTCAGTATAATCTACGCCTACGCTCAAGAATTCTCTGGTGCAAAGTACCTTTCGTTGGGCTTCCAAATGAGCCGTCAATCCACATCGATAGAACCTCTCGAGGAAGAAGTTAACGTCATCGACGACGACATCATATCTTGTTCGGAATACTCCGATGATAGTCAGCCAAAATACTTTGACATCGATATTCACATCATAGACGACAGTGGCAAGCGCCTGCATTCGGACAAGATTCGACGGGTACGAGATGATGGATACGCGGTAGTTGGTTCGCCAGTATTTGCACGATTCGAGGATGCCATTCGTTTTTCGTCGGACGGAAAGCTTCAGCTGGAAATCAACTGGATCGAGAACCATGACGTCGATAATGGAGATGATGATATTGAAGGCGCGCAAAGTCACCACCATCGCAACGAAAATAGTTCTCCAGAAATTTATAAGATCAGAATGCCAGGTGTGGTGAATGGAGAGGTTCAATGTGAAGACACCGTATTCCAAATCAACAAAGAGTATCTCTCCCATCACTCTGGATTTTTCCAAGGCATGTTCTCCAAGCGATTCAAAGAAGGTCAACAAGAATGCGTTCGCCTTCCTCATGAGCAATTGAGCACACTGAAAACGGCGCTCGACTTGATCTATAATCGAAGAATCATTCTCAATGACGAGGAGATGACGTGTGTTCTCGATTTCGCCGATCGCACATGCTCGAAAACATTGACCGAAGGTCTTCAAAATCAACTTTGGAGCAGTAAAGAAATCAATATCGAGGACAAACAATGGTTCGCGGAAGAGTTCATGCTAACAGACTTGGAGGTATTCGGTGCCGATTCGCTTTTCTCGTTTTCGAACACTGAATTTCAGATCAAGTGTGCAATGGAGCAAAACGAGGAGTTGCTCAAAGTGGCGCGCGCATCTCGAAAACGTACTCGCCCCGACGACTTTCAAGACGATCCGATTGAAGCGCCGCCAGCACCGAACCCAGAGAGAGTTCTCCAAGAAATCCTGGACATTCCAGCCGTCGACCACGAGCAATTCAGCTCATAAGGTGTCTATCATTGTTTCGAAATTCTGTATTTAGTTTTGTACATACATTCCTCCCTCATGTCTCTTCATCTCACATTCTCACATTGTCCATATTGTGTATACTTGAAATGCTTCCAAGCATTGATATTGTCATAGGCTATGACTCATAGCACTGCTTAAACTTGTAGTCACTTTTGATCCATGCGAAACTTTAAAAAAGATTCCTATTGATTCCGTTGTAAATACCTACTCTTTGATATGTCTCGTTTCTCTCAGCTGCCTTTCACTAGATTTCCCTTACCTTTTCATCTGGACCTCGCGCCGTCCACCTGTACATAAAGTCGAGTTTTTCCTTATCTGAGCTGTGTGTTTATTACTGTCAAGTTGTCTCCGTATTTTGTTCCATCTGCTGGTTACACTTATTCATCAGTTTCTAGAGCCTTAAACAAACAGCAACAACAGAAATGAGCATAATTTAAAACGAGTTCAGCACGCAGCTTCAGGTTCAGCTTCTCCAACTAGCAGGAATCAAACTGGATGCGGGTGGGAGATCTGCAAAAAAAAACACACAGTTTACTTCCAATTTTCAATTCATTAGATTTCATTTAAGATGTTTGTAAAACAATGAGGTCAACGTGTAGAAAGTGTAGAGGGAGAAAAAATGGGTGGCTAAGTTTTTGTTTTTTTCTGAATGCAAAAGATTAGAGAGTCAATTACAGATTCTGAGAAGTTTTGAAAAAAAGGAGGCTGGTAGAGAAGGAGGTAGATTTCTATGAATGATGCAAGGAAATGGGAGACAACAGCCAGTGTGGATAAAAACATAAGGGCACTTGGTGAGGACAAAGAAGAAAAGGAGGACTACAGACAAAGCAAAATCTCGTTTTTTAATACTGATATACAGAACACTTTGAGCTTAGATAATGGGGGAAAACATAGAAAATGCAGATGAGAAAGACAACGGGCGGAATTCAATACAAAAAAAAGGGGAGAAACGAGAAGAAACAATACATCATTTTTCGAGTAAGCATAACGTCAGGATCCATCAGCAGATGATGGAAACGAAATGTGGAACACGAGGAACTTTCGAAGGGAACAAAGGGAACAGACGACACTAGGCTCGAGAGATGAAAACTCTTCGAACCCAATTGAGCTTTTCAGATGTTATTGTAAAAGAAAATAGAACGCTAGACTGCCTCAAACGGTTTGCTCCCTCTATTTCAGTCCTCTACCCTCGTCTTCCACATTTCCGTCCTACTTTTGCACACACAAAGAAATTAGTTTTGATGATCGCCGTGCTCTAGAATCAGTGCTCCGGAGGAGGGCATACTCATAGGTCCACTACTAGTCGGCGTCATCATTCTTTTCAGAGGCATTCCTCCTCCAACATTACTCTTCAGACCACCTTGTAGCATTTGTTGCGGTGCCATTACTCGAGTGATCGTCGTCGGCGTTGCAGAGGTTGTGACGATTCGCTGGGGCTGTTGCGACGAGGAGCCACCGGAAGACGACGAAGGTCCACTTTGAGATTGCAGTTGAGGCATGCCAACTGGCGACGGCGACTGACTTGAGTTGACAACAACAGTGGAGCTGGGCATCATTCCCGACGAATTGCCGCCGCCGGATAGCGGGGCTACCGCGTAGCGAGCTGTTGGAATCACCGCCTGAAAAAAAACACATTTAGAGTTAATCCAACTATGAGTTTCTTTTCAAATCAAAAGTGCGAAAAGAGTCAAGGTTTTTCACATCGAAGTGTATAACTTTCCACTGAAAACTTTTTCATCCTGGAAATCGATTGAACCGGAATCTCTTACCCTCGCGGTCATGAGTTTGCCCATCGGTTGACCACCCATCCGCTTCTGTCCTAAAGGTACGGTATGTCCCGACATCATTCCAACCGAGTTGACAGTTGTGTAAGTTCCAGACGGTCCACTAGCATTCATAGCCAGCCGCTTTGTTGGTTGGGGAGGGTCGTCTGCTACCAGGTGCCGTCGCTTGATGTCGTTTTTGATGTGTTTTCTGTAAACGAATTTGGTTTTTCGCTGGTGTCTTTTACGTATGAGTTCAGTGGATCGCTGTCTTGCACTTTTTTCCCATCTGCCTAATACTAAACCGACGTTTACTTTTTCGAACTTACGTTGTTCGACTGGCAACACACGTGCTGATTTGATCAAGCTCGTGAGCGAATCGAGTGAGGGCGACTTTCAGATTATCCACTTCTTTTTCTGACCATTTACTCTCGTCGGCGTCGGCGGTGGTATGAAGTTGGAGTGTCAAATCGCCGAGTTTTTGGAACGCGTGGCCAGCAGTGAGGAAAACCTCGGCCACTTTCGAAGCCAAGTTGACTGGAGCTGGTTGATCCATCGCCATATTGTTCCCAGGATTGGCGCTTCCGTTGTTCATCACAAGCGCTCCTGACGCAACATTGGCAGCAGAAGAAGACTGTGGTCCGGTAGATCCTCGTTGATATTGTTGAAACGAGTTGGCGGAGGAGGAAGATGGACCAATGAGTGGTCCTGATGATGATGTAGACGCTCCTGGATAGTCCATAGTGTCAAGTTCTTCCTTGACTTGATGTTGCACCAGAGGGTATTGGACAGGAGGAATCCCGCTGCTTGTCGTTGGAACTCCTCCAACTCCTCCACTGTCATGAACTATTTTTCTTATCGGCACGGGTTGCCGCATCGGAACTGTTGGCATGGAGCGAAGTTGGCCAGCGCCAGGTTGAAGACGGACCTGGAACAACTTTTTTAAGAAGAGACATCATGATTTTCTTCTAACTCTTCTATTGTTTCTCCGTATTCATCTTGAAGAGTTTTGTAAGCTAGAGACTAACCTGTGCTGTGGACGAGGTTGCTACGGTGACGGTGTTGCTTACCAGAGGCGGCACATGGTCGTAGTTTCGTGAGTTCATCTTGTCGTGTGGTGATCTGAAGATGTTGATAGCAAATGCTTTGTCGATTTAGAGAAAGAAAAATATTAAACTGTACGAACGAACAGTTAAATGAGCAAGAGAATAAATGAATAGAATAGGTTTCAAAATGTGTATTATTTTTCAAAATAACTAGATAGTCTAAAAACTACCCGATATCGAGTGGACAGACGCAAGTTAAATTGTGAGAGAAAGCTAAACTACCATACAGAATCAAAGATCGGAGACAAGCAGAATCACTGAGAAATCAATAATATAAATTATTAATGTGAGCGTCGGTCTTTATTGTGCCGGTCCTTCGGCGCCAGCGTCAGGATTGACAGCACTGGAAATGACGGCGAAGAGGACCACAGGAACGATGTACATCCACTGAAATTATAGTTTAGATGAAAATAATGATTTTTGGAGCTATAATATAGGTTTTGAGCGGATGTTATTCAACATCGCCCAATTCGTTGCCATGTAAGCTTTCAGTAAGCTTCTCCATGTTTTTGTTTCCCTATTAGTAAGCTGTTCAGAACTTTTTCATCGGTCAGACTGCGAAACTTCACGACTACTACTCACATATTTAGCGATGAAGCTGCGATTATCAGCATCAGCACCGTGCTGTTTTGCTCGTTTCTCGCGCTCCAGTTTCTGTACGAACGCCGCCGTGTCGGGAGTTGGGAGAATCGCTTCGCCGACGACATGAGCGACGCCTTTCGGCGTTCCGGATGATGAGGATTCGTGTGATGCGACTGTGCTTCGATCCTTGCACGTTTTGCCCAATGAGTTGTATTTCCCTTCTTCATCGTTTCGCCAGGAAACAGAGTCCGGGAAGACTGTGATCGTATGCAATTGTTGCTTCTCTTGGGAAATCGAAAGCCAAAACACATGGAACAGGTTGGAATGCAGGAAGAGACACTGAAAAAAAGAATCTTTCATACATATCATCAAGCACCCCTATCCAAAATTCGAAAACTGAAATTGTAGACCACGTGCAAACCACAACTGCTAATTGATAGTAGAAGTGGGATCAAATGGCCTGAATACTTTCCCACGGCGTCGGCTCAATCGCGTTGCGGAAAAACGCGATTGGAATTTGTTGCCGTGGGTGGAGTCGAACCAGCGACTGGTCGCGCACCGGGCGCACACACAACCAGGTTGACCGCGCGCGCAAGCCGTGGTTAGAAGGATAGAGGGGGTAGACAAGGGAGGGAAAACTAAGAAGCGACGAGGCAAAGTTTTCCTGTTTTAAAAGATTCAGCGAATAGCTTATGATACCAATATTTGAACAGCCAGAAAATTATCTGAACGCTTTTCAGTTTTTTCCCTCTTTCCAGCAGATACTTAGGTTTCTTTTCAGCTCACCGGATCACTTGTTGTAAGGAAATTTTGTCCAGGTTGCGTCGAAGATTTCGCTCGAACGGAGTATACTCCATCTTGTGTGTCGAATAATCTGAAGAAAAACCAAGAAGATTGGATAAATTCTTAGCGTTCAGTGTGTTGCGCACCTTTGCCCGAAACTTTTTTCTTGTGTCGGTTTAAAGCTACCGGTGAAATTCCCATCAAACGCCCGTTTCATTTCGATACTTCCCAAGTCATAACTGTTCGTGAATCCTGTAATTCGCCAAGATAAAAGAATTGACATTGGAAATTATTGATTTTTGCTCACAAACCGTTTAGACTGTATTCCAAGCTTATCGTCCATTCGGCGATAGTGACAGCAGGCACACTGAGTAGATATATGATGTTTACAAGTCTGAGAAGCATTCTGGAAACAGAAAATTCAGTGAAACTATAGATTTGTGAATCTTAAAGAAATTAGTGTGGCGACCAATTTATTGTCCAGGGTACGGTTGACAAGTCCGCAAACACCACTACGGCAAGGCTGCGGGCGCGGCATTTTATATGACGACACTTTTTTGTTAAAACAATTTCAATGGAATTGTCGTGTTTCTTCGTGCGTTCGACTGAAGTTTCAATATAAAAATAATAATATTTGATAGATATGATATTTTTCGTTTGCATTCATTTAGATGTTACCACTTCTACGTTCGTTCAAGCTCTCTGTTTAACCGTTTCTTTGATTAATATAATAATGTAAATCCATTCTCTCAGATGCTGCGCGTATTGTTGAACAGTCGGAGTTTGATCAGAAGCTTCAGAAGCTTCTCAACAGAAACATCCGCTGCTGATGATGAAAGCATCATCGACTTCGTTGACACAGTTACGGGATCCTCAGAGGCACAGGTGAGTTTTCATTCACTAATCGTTGGAAGAGAAAATTTCAAAGTGTCTGTTTTAGAATCAATCGTTTGCATCACTACTTCGCAATTCGAAATTCACGCAACTCGGAGATTTCAATGGGCGACTAGTTGTCGGGAAAATTGTTCACCGCATTCAAGATGACGTTTATATCGACTTTGGGCTCAAGTTCAACGCAGTTTGCAAAGTTCCCGCCATTAATACAGAGTAAGTTGGTTGCTTTCACTATCATAAACAAGCATCGGCGATTTCAATTTTGCAATCTTCGCGATTCCCATTCGAAAGCAAGTTCGGTTTCAGTTCTGGAAAGTGTTACTATGCCAATCTCAACGGATATCATCTCTAGCCGAAAAACGCCCTCCCGATTTCAAGATGTTTTCGGCAAATTTTGAAATGATATAATGAAATCGAAATACGTTTAATCTTCGAAAATTAGCTGAAAAGTTATGAAAATCGGCTGAAATCGGAAAGAGGTGATTTCCGCTCAGATAGGCATAATAATATGGTTCGCAAAGCTTAACAGAAAGCGACAATAGGGTCAGAAAGACATCTTGAGAGTCCGTCAATTAGTTACGATTTATAGAAAGTGAAATGCAATCAGAATTTGTTTTCCAGAGCCTACCGCAGTGGAGCACGAGTCCTCATCCGACTTCTGGATCCCGAGCTCAGCGAACGATTCCTTGGTTCAAAAAAGGATTTGACACTTTTGGAGGCCGACGCCGTGCTCATCCGCTTGTTATCCAATGTTCCAAGACGTCAGCCACGTGTACCTCAGAATCCACCCACCGAGCCTGTAACTCCAGATTCCGTCGTTACTCCATCCGTATGATCTTCATATTATTTGTGTTTAGGCTAGCTTTGCTACTTGTTTTGTTAATTTCTTTTCATGTTTGTTAAATACAATCCCGTTTTTTGAAGCTCCTTTTCATTCAACTGAACGGCGATCTCTACTAAACATCGTTCGTTTTTTAGCGATTCTAAATTGTCACTGCCATCTGGCTTCGGAATCAAAATTAACATGCGTACACGGCAGGCAGATGGAAACGAATTAACCACCCCGAACGGATAGCAAAAAAACATGGAGAGAAACGTTGACTGGTAATAATTCACATCACTTGTCACATCAATTTGTGAAAGATTGGGGTTTCATTCAAATTGGTTCTCATGCAGGAACACAGAAAAAAACAACAGGTCGTTTCTCTCTGCTCACTACGGTGTCACTTCCTAGGAAATGTTGTCCACACCAAAGGGTCGGTGAGCCCCGGTGTGAGAGCTGAATGCAAGGAGAGGGGAACAACAGTTTATTAACACATTCTAGAGAGTTATCTCGTGATCCGGT
>LR543269.1:0-116134 GCA_900536305.3 Caenorhabditis sp. 40 LS-2015
GTTGGATATCAAAGTGTTACGGATGGGAACTAAGCCACAGACATCAATCTTCTCTGGATCGTGTTTGGGGCCTCACCAGCCACCTCAACCAAACTGCGACAGTGCCGTTCTATTAGAGGAAATACGATAGTTGAATTATTTGTTCAGGTCCTTTCTACCGTTTGATGTTTGTTGGAATCATCGTCGACATGATCTCGGCAATGAACATGTTTACAGGCCAAGTGATACCTGCTAGAAGGTCTGTTTCCTCCTACCTCCCATTTTTAACTGTTCGATTCCAGATGGTTCGAACCATTCCTGCTCCGCCATCAAAGCATTCTTGGTGCCATCTTCCTCACAGTAACCTACGGAGCTCGCTGCATCCAAGGAGCCACCGCAACGATCCTATCCTTCTGTAGAGTTTGTGCAGTGTGCTTTCCTCTTTTCTATCAAAAGGTTGGGATTCTCTGAGAGTTAAACGTAAGCTCATAGTTTCAGCTTGGCCAACCGAACTACATATACACTATGCAGACTCTACAGTTAGCTGGAGCGGTAGTAGCGTTGGTTCTGTTGGGTCCAGATACCTACGAGTTTATTTTAGAGGACAATGGGTAGAGAAGAAAAAAATGAGCTTCGATAGATTTATAAATTTTAAGGTTGTATTCTGTGGGCTCCGATGATGCTGATGCGGAGTGGTTCTATAATTTCGTGGCAATCATGGAAGTGTTTTTTGTGTTGGCAATAGTTGTGAATAACATGGTGACCTATACAATGTTCAAACTGAAGTTCAACAAGGTAAAACACTCTATGAATTCGAACGAACGAATGGATGGTTTTCCAGAAGAAGTCCATCAAGACCAATGCCATCACCCCTAGCCAATCTCTAGCTAGTCAGAGAGAACAAAAAAGAGAAAACGGTTTAGACAAGATGACATTCATTGTATGCCTTGTGGAGATAATCTACTTTGCATTCGTCGTCTACTCCCTCCAAATCAATCAATCCATGAACAAGAGAGTCTTCTACTTTCTCTACAACATCCTCTGTGTGATCTACTCCACATTCTCCGCCTGGATGCTCCTCTTCGTCTCCAAACCAATCAATTCACAATTCCATCAGAGATTCTCGTGAGTTCCATGGAGCGTTATAGAACTTTAAGATTACTATTTCAGAAGTTTGAGTTCTCGACGTTTGACCAGATCCATGTCGATCTCAGTGCAAGGCAGCGGGAATAATAACAAATGATTCTGCATTTTGATCTCTTGCGAATAAACTTGATCTCTTTTGAATGACTTCATTTTCCCTTCAACCTCATGGGATCCTGACACGAGGCCTTTCGTTACTCACACACATCTCCAAAACTTTTTTTTCAGTTTTCCCACCACTGCACATTTATCATGCATCTCCATTAGTTTTGAGTTACACTTCAAAGATTTTGTAACATTTGGTTTCGTGCCCGTAGATCAGCACAAAATGTGTATCGAAGCTTGAGTTTGAGTTTTGCCTATTTTCGGTTCTATCTTTTTTCAAGAGACTTGAAGCATGATAATGTGCCTCTAGAAATATTTTTGCTATTAACATAATAGATTTCCAGGTATGAACAACGTGGTCTATGACAGTTTTCCTGAATGGTTCCTAATCGCGGAGACTGTCTCTCTGGTCGTGTTGTTGGCAATTACGGGCATTTCGTTTGCTGTGTACGTTGTGGAAATCCAGATACTTTACACTTCGAGAAACACCACGTTTAAAGGTATGTCAAATCTGAAGACTTTTCTTTTTTGAATACTGAAATCCAAAAAAAACACGGAAAGCCTCTGAGACGCTTGTATCCTTGAAGAGAGGCAAGGAGGGTGCAACGCGATTTTCAGGTTTTGAGGAAAAACATTTTTAGATAGACCTTTTTTTTTCAAACATAATAGAGACGTTCTAGTAAGCACAATTTCTTCAGGACCCTTCTACCGTTTGATGTTCGTCGGGATACTGGTGGACATCACCTCCGCTGTGAACCTCTTTGCACTGCAAATCATTCCAGCTAGAGGGTACAGTACTCAAAAATTCAAAAGAATATTCATTCAGTTTTCAGCTGGCTCTCGTTCTTCTACTTCACCAACGAAAGTTGGCTCGGCGCCATCTTCTACGCTATCACCTATGGCGGTAGATGTGTTCAGGGAGCCACCGCAACCATCCTATCTTTCTGTCGAGTCAGTGCCGTATGCTTTCCCGTGTTCTATCAACAGGTACCAATCAATTTCCAACTGATCACAACTTTTCTCACCATCAGCTGAGTTATGCAAAATACACGTACACAATGCAAGCGATGCAACTCTCCGGAGCAGTGGCCTCGGTGCTCCTTCTGCTCCCTCGTGAGTACAAGTATGCGAATGAGAACGGAGGGTATGTGACATCATGGGAATCGGAAAATGATTTTGGATGCTCAGATACTATTCTGCCTTCGTCAACAACGAGTTCAGAAAACCATTCTATAATTTTGTGGCGATTCTTGAAGTGTTTTTCGTGCTATCCATCGTAGTGAATAATCTGGTGACGTATATCACGTACACCTTCAAGATCAAAGTGAGTTTGACCTATTAGAGCATGTTCACAGAACTAATTAGTACAGAATCATATAAACAAAATATTGTTGAACTTTAAGAAAAATGCATCAAAAAGAAACTCAATCTCCGGATCCCAGTACTTGATGAATAGGGAAAAGCAGAAAAGGGAGAGCAGTTTGGATAAAATGACAGCTATCGTGTGTTGTGTCGAGCTTCTATACTTTGCATTCGTGGTCTACTCACTTCAAATCAATCAATCGATGAACAAGAGAGTTTTCTACTTCCTCTACAATATCCTCTGTGTTATCTACTCCACCTTCTCCGCCTGGATGCTCTTGTTGTTTTCGAAACCCATTACGGTTCAGTTCCGACAAAAGTTCTCGTATGAACAAGGCAAACATTATCGTAAAATGGCATTGAGTGTTTTCAGGAAGCTCAGTTTGAAGCAGTCTCGGTCGTTTTCGATTTCAGTTCAAGGAAGTAATAATAAGTGACGAGATACACCGGAAAATGAATGACTAATCTGAATCTTTGGTTATCTGTATAATTTTGAAAGAAATAAACGCTTCAACTTGCAACAAAGATGTAAATTGTCATGATTTCGTTTCCGGTTATTTAGATTCTGCACAGATGAAAGTTAATGATTCTAAAAATGACTCATTCTTAAGCAAAACTTTAGAGCAAAGACCAAGTGAAGACACTATAATGACTCACAGTTAGAATCGGTATTTTCCGATTGTGATTATAGATCAACCATCATTCCGCTTCCTTCTTATCATTTCACTATATAATGATGACAAACGGTTGTGAAGACCATCGGAAACACAAACGTGCTATAACCATGACCTCTTTGGATCAGCTAAAAACGTTTGCACACGACCAAAAACGAAAAGCAGAAAATGAGCTGGTAAGTTGCGCTTTGTTTAATGAACATTTTCTACTTTAGAAAGAATACGGAAAAAAAAGTGTTTTGCTGTAAACTATGTAGTCAAGTATGGAGATTTCAAATATCACAATGATAACGCTCAAAATTTTCTTCAGATATCCTAAATATCGCCTCAATTTTTCTCCAAGAATGTTCTCACTCGGGGTCACCGTCTTTTCACCCACTTTTCCCCGTTTTTTCCGAATTTTTTTCTCACTAAAATCGATAACCATTTAGTTTTTCGGATGATTTAGATGCTTTCGAACGTTTCCCTGATGATATTTGGAATCTACACACTGGTTAAATATTGTCCAGACAAACGTTTCAGAGTGACATACTTCAAAAAATCAGAAACTGTGAAAGAGTTCGGGACCAACCTCTCGAAATCACGATACCAGAAGAAGGCAACAATGAAATTATCAAAGAGGTAAATTTGGTGTCCTTCTGTTAACATACATATGTGCGTCTAATATTCAGAACAAAGAATATTGCACCTACTTGGATGGGATTCTGAACTTCTACAAAGATTCTCTGAACCAGCTCATATTGGCTTACGAAAAAACCATCGATGGATTGATAGATTTTCGAGATGCGAAGTTTAGTCCAGAAAAGACTCAAGAAGAGTATCAGAACGAAATGACCAAGGCTTACAGAGAATACACTGATAAAGTTAAGAATGAATTGTAAGTTTTACAATGCGAATCCATCTTATTGTGTTATTTTACAGCTATCCAATCATAGAATCTTGTGATTTTCTGATCAACGGTCTTGATAAAAACTCCTCAGAAAACTTGCACATTGTTCGAAGGGGTATGCAGTGCCTGATAGTGAAGTTTCTCATTCCGATGCCTCAAATCAGAGACATATTGGTTCTTGCCGCAGAACAAGTGAGTTCCATTTCGAAAATCTGATCAAAATCAATTGTTTTTAGGCCGAAGTTCTGGAGCCTCCCACTGACAACAACCGGGAAGAAGAAGCTTGCCAAAGTCTGAAAAAATATGCAAGAGAGCTGATCCAAAAAGAGAATGAAATCAAAAATAATCTGCCGGATGTTCTGAACACGGTTAAAGATTGCGTTGGCCCTTCTCGGCACTTTGTGGACGACTTCGTTGAGTCTGTCAAGAAGTATTTTGAGCTAACTGCTACTTTCCGACTGACCCATTTGAATCTCTTTTTGGTAAGAAATTACTGACTAGACCAAAAAACTGTATTTTTTCAGTGCGACTTTGAACTTCAAGACACTTTTCCGCGATCAGAGCTTCGATCCCAGCTTGGGGAATACAGTGATAGAATGGAAGCTCTGAAAGAGGAAATTCAGAAAAATGTACTACAGGTGGTCAAAAAAGCGTTAGAAGAAAACAGATAAATGAGAGCTTGTTATCTTGATTCAGTTTAGTACTTTAATCATTATTTAGAAACACGGTATATCTATATTTGTTACCTGGTGAATCACTCTTCTCTGTTCAATTTTATGATAGAAATGTGATATAATAAACGTACCTAGAAAAATGTTATTACTTTCTTCACATTCAACACACGAACTCTAATAAGAACTTTCCAGAAAATTTACAAAAGCTTTAGATAGTGAGATGTTGAGCATGGTACTTCCAAATGCAGATGATGGAGGAGTCGGTATGGTAAATTCTTTTCTGATATGTTTTCATTGTTCAGCACCACATTAGAATTTCCTTCTCACAGATTCTCCTTCACAACTTTATCTGAAAAAAAAATATATATACATATATAATATAAATACGTATATATAATTTCTTTGGTATGACCTCGAATTTGTGAAAGTCAAAATTTTCTACAAAAACCGTATCATTTCTTCTTTTTTCTTCCCTTCCGTTATCATCGGTCAACATTTGATTCCGTGCCATCTCCTCCTCATTCAACCAACAAACGTCAAAAAACTAACAAAACCTGTACTCATACTTTTTCGAACTTCTGAAAAATGCTTCGTCTCGACGAACTAAACCTCTTTGCTCTGGAACAAGAAAGCCTGACGAAAGATAAACTGGTAATTTTGAAACGGTGTGCTATTTCTTAAAATTGTTTTCAGGATAAAATCCGTGAAGATATTCGGAACAAAAGAATCACTTGCAATGGAGTCAAGGAGCGGTATGAAGTGATCAAGACTGAGGCTGAGAGTGAATCTAATAACGAAAATAAAGAGGTCAGTGATCGCAAGATAGAATTTCGCACTAAATTTTGTGATTTCATACTGTTTAGATACAAGAGTTCACTACAAACCTAAACGACATCCTTGCATTCTATGATGAGCAGTTGGACAATATTGACGAGGCCGCTGGGAAAATGAGTTCAATTTTGTCACTTGATCTCAAAGATGTTGAACTAGACGAAAATATCAGTCTCGATGAATACAAAACAAAAATCACCAACTGTTACGACAACGTTATACTGAAATTCAACCAGACAAGGTAATCCAGACGCCATCCCAAGAAATTCACTTGAAATTTTAGTCGTGGCATCATTCGATTCTGTAAAATTCTTGTTGATATTGCTGATCAAAATCTCACCACTCAGTACGGATCATTCGAAAACGTTTGCATTTTGGTGAATCTTCTTGTGAAGTTCGTTCTTCCTCTTCTAACTATCTCAAAGATCTTGAACGAATGTCTAGAACAGGTGAGTCATTTGTTATGCTGAGATTGAAATTTCGAATCTTTCAGGTGAGCATTCGTGACGAGATCCCTACCAATCCAAACGACGATGATCATGGAGAAGAAGCTAGTGAAAAATTGAAGGTTTATGCAAAACGATTGATTGAGAAGGATAGCAAGATCAAAGCAGCATTCAGTCCACTTTTAGAGGCAATAATCGATGGATTTGGGTTGGGCGATGAATTCAGAAATGACTTTTATGGTTTCATGAAAGATTATTATCAACTGAACAATACATGTGGCTTGATTCATCTAGAGCTTTGTGCAGTGAGTATCTTTTAAGCTTCGGACAATCTCATTAATTTCTTGTTTCCAGTACAAGATGGACACGAAGAATCAAGTGTCTCGCGGTCGAATCGTGGAGTACAACGACAAGGTGAACCATCTGAGAGGAAAGCTGCAGAATGATTTTAATTGTGCCATTGTAAAAATCAGTAGTACTTAGAGAAATTGACGAATAGATTTTAAGCTTCACAGTAGTGGACACTGAAATATCCTAAGTCAATTTAGAATAGTTGAAAAGGTGTGTTCCAATTATCCGATTCCTCTGAAATTTTGTGGCTGTATTAATCAACTTGAGTCAACTACAAAAACAAGGATCTAGAATTGCTTGATACACTCTCAAAACTTCAGAAAGATCAGGTTGTTGGAAATCACTTCTAAAGCTATCAGTTGACTTTTCGCACTAAAAATTGGGGACATTTCAGTGCCCGCTACTGTATTCGTACATCATTAGTCAAATAAAACGTTTAATTTGAAACTTCAAGCAACAACTAATTAGAGGTCAACCCAACGATGCTTCTTCTTAATTGCGTCTGGGCGGACTGTACAGTTTCCGAGCTGACACCACTCGCGGGCAGTTGCCTTGCCGTCGATAGCCCACTGATAACATATTGAAGCATTTGACACGTCTTTTCTCGGTACACAGTTATAACACAAATATTGAGAAGGCAGTCGAAGATTGGAAGTAGTTGGAGTGGGATACTTACGAGTAGAACCAAGGGGAGTCTGAAAAATTGTCGACGATCTGAATCAGAAGAGAATATTTACCTTTTCATAAA
The DNA here is from genome assembly GCA_900536305.3 of Caenorhabditis sp. 40 LS-2015. Classification (NCBI taxonomy): domain Eukaryota; kingdom Metazoa; phylum Nematoda; class Chromadorea; order Rhabditida; family Rhabditidae; genus Caenorhabditis; species Caenorhabditis tribulationis. The sequence continues at coordinate 7,203 of LR543269.1, forward strand.
CTCTGGTAAGATTTGTAGAAGAACCGAAGCGATAAGTGTCAAAAAGGGCACTAAATAACAACCAAAGATCATGATAAGATAGAAGATTTCTAGTCGAATGATCTGTTTTTGTTGCCTCTTGACAACTGCGGAGTGCTTAAACCCTTGCTTTGTCACGTGAAGGTAGTGTCTGAGGTTAGAACATTCCTTTTAGATTTTTTTCTCATGGTCAGTCTTACCCCAGTATTATTATGACTGAAGTTGGAGTGAAGAACGCAGCAACTGATATTAAAATCATCAGAACGCAATTAACTCCACGAGTCATCACAAAAGTGTGCACTGTTTTCTCAACAAGAACAATCGAAAACTTTGGCTCCAGTTTCACCAACTCCAGTATCACGGGCTCAACGTTCCAAAAGAAGCCTTCAAACAAACTCGGCCATATTTTCAACCACAGTAGATATTTCTTACTTTTGGCGGCAAAAATTAAAAGAACTATTGAAATGCTGACTCCATAAAGAGCAACTAATATTCTGAATACAAGTTCTGGATTTATTTTCTTGAAAACCTCGGTGCAAATTTCGAACTGCACGGAAGCCCAGAAGTTGATAAAGAAGGAGTACATGAAGAACACTACCACTGACAAATACCCATATACAATCACAGAGGCTGTAATAAGTGGAGCACTTGAAAATACGAACCATTTGTCTGAAAACGAAAAATTTTGAGGTGGGACTTAAACACTCTTAACACACCAATCATCAAAACTCTGTAGTTGGCGACGATGTCAAATCCAGTAACTGGAAAAATGAGAGAAAGGATTGTTGACATGATGATGTGCTCTATTATTGTCCTTCTATACGTTCGATCTATGTTCCCGGTCGAAATGATTATGAAAATCGTGAAACAGCTCAAGAACATTGCGACGGCGCTCATTATAATCGATAGGATTTTGATGTACACATGATAACTTCTGAAAAGTGATCTTTGCCTACAGCTCCTTTCGGTTATGAATACTTTGATGAATTGAAAAATTTTTCTCACTCATTCGATTTTTTTGAAAACTAGTGGGTGTATTAAGCATATCTAAATTACTTTGCTTTTGCAAAATTTGCAATTTTCTGTGTTAAAGAACGGAGGTTCAAATGTTTTAAAAACAAGCATTAAAGTGTAGCGATATTTTAGGAGGCGTCACAATATACAATTTAACACACTTGATGAAGTTTTCCTGAACAAGTGTTCAACCACAGAAAAAGATCGAGAATTGCTTAATTCAGGAGAAATGGATTTCTGGGAACCACATTTCAACTGCTCAAAATTGGCCATTTTCTACCGGTAATTGTGCACTTTCACAATCTAAAGTTACCTTTCTTGCTGATAAATGTAAGCTTCAGAGAATCCATCGAATTGTTCATAATCTATCGGATTCAGTGGTTCATCGAGTTCTCCCAGTGAGATCATCATCGAAATGGAAGTAAAAAAAGAAGTCAAAATTTTGCGTCTGTTTTGTTTTTGTCAGACCCATTACTAATAAGACGGTGTTCGGTTTCGAATTCGTCAAGAAACGAAAACGTGTTTTCAGCTCAGACTTTTGATCTTGCCTGAAAACAAAAGTTTTCCTACTTCTTTCTCAAGTTTCCAGAACTTCAGGTCCCTCAATTTTCGTCTTCACATTGTTCTCCTGTAAAGTTTATGGTTATTATGCTGTCATTGTCATCACTACCCAATAATCGATCACCTGTCAGCAGAGTATACGAATAGTATACAGTATACTGTGACTCGTCGAAGACATTTACAACCGAGAGCAGATGGTCCATTGTTGTGGGCGGGGTCACCCCGATATGGTCAAGGACCAAGATATCCAGATTCAGTCAACAGTCTGATCTGCTCTCCCATAGCGATTCAGAATGACCTCGTCTTCCTACTCCACTGCTATCCTACTATTCTGCTTGTTCTCCTTGGCTTCGGCCACTGGACATCTACGTCTCGAGTTGACCTCTTCTACAGAGATTACTCTCCACTTGAAAACAGATTCTAGTTTCCAAACTATTCTCCTCAGCTTGGGAACCACTAGAATCGTCAGCTTCCATCCAAGGATCCATCAGGAGAATCTGGAAATCACTTTCTTCATGAAGGGGAGTGCTCCCGAGACACAAGTGTATCAGATGAAGAAAACCGAATCTCCCCTCCTCGAGACTTTGGTTTTCTCTGATGCCGTCATTCTGGTTCAATCCCATTTTGAATGTGATGCTGGATTCTTTGGAGACCTTTGCTTGGACAGAACAACTTCAACTTCCCCGACTACCACCGCCACCACCCCTGCTACCACTGTGACCACAACCACTGGTGCTTCGGCCGTCACCGATGCTCCAATCTCACAAACCATGGTTCCAACGTTCATGAACATCATTTTGTGTGGATCCCTCATCATGATCATTGTGGTTCTGATCACCATCTACAGTGCCATCCGTCAACGCCAGCAACACATCTACATCCAACCGGAATTTCCGACACCACCAAAGAAATGCAAGATCACCATCGAAGACTCCGGACGCCAATCTCCAGGCAGTGTCAGATATACAGCTGCGCCATTCCACTCGGTCACTATTTCTTTGTAAGTTTCTTGTTTGAATTTTTCGTTCCAATAAACTATTGAACGAGAGATGTTTTTCTTGGTGCTGATGAACTTGTCGAGATGTTTTCACAGACGAGAGGAGATTAGTGTCAAAACTTCATTTCGAGAAACGAGTCGGGGGGTGAAAACAAATTGGCCTGATATACAAAGAAAGAGATGATTCAACAATAACAACGAATAAATAAATATCTAAACGTTATTAGATCGTCTAGTTCTTGTGTCCCTCAGAGTAGGCTCCTCCTTGAGCTGGGGCGGCTCCTTGGTATCCTCCTTGAGCTGGGGCGGCTTGCTCGACTGGGGCAGACTCAACTGGGGCTTGAGCTTGGTAGTTTCCTGGGGCTGGTCCGGATGGGGCTGGTCCGGCTTGGTAGTTTCCTCCGGCGATTGGTCCGGCTCCTCCGAGGGCTGGGGCAGCCTGGTAGTTTCCTCCGGCGGCGGCTCCTCCGAAAGCTGGGGCAGCTTGGTATCCTCCTCCGATTGGTCCTCCGATTGGTCCTCCGATTGGTCCTCCAATTGGTCCAGTGGCGTATCCTCCGACTGGGGCAGCTGGGGCGGTGGCGTATCCTCCGGCTTGTGGTGGGGCAACGTAGGCTGGAGCTGGGGCAGCGCATGGGGCTGGTCCTCCGCAGCCTCCTCCGAAAGATGGGAGAGCGAGTCTTGGGAGTTCAAATCTTGGGAGTTGGAGTGGTGGGAGGGATGGTCCTCCGCATCCGCATGGTGGTGGTGGTGGTGGTGGACTGGAAGAAAGAGGAGGATAAGGACCAGATGTACAATGCCCGAACAGTTATAATGATTTAGGGTGAAATTCTTGAGAGTTTCGAATATGATCTATGGTTTCAGAACAGAATTTTTGAAAAATAGATGAATCAGATGATTGGAAACGAATCTCGAAATACTTACGCGCATCCACATCCTCCGCCTCCGGATGGAAGAAGGAAAGCCTGAGCGGCGGCGATGGTGGTGAAGAAAACGATGAGCTTCTGCATGTTTAGAGAAGTGTTAGAACCAAATGAATTGGATACCTTCTCCGATCTCATTCACCTCCTTAAATACGATTCATATAGTGGGCGGAGTCGTATCGGATGAAAATGCCAAAGGAGCTTGCCTTTTGGGCGAGACATCGGTCAAAACCAGAAATTGCGACATTGAAACGCAGGAGAGATGACGAAGGCAAACGGCACGGTTGTGGGACATGAGGGACGCGCGGAAAAGGACAATTGATATGACGAGTTCTGCAACAATGTGTCTCATCGTCTTCGGCTTTTTCCCCTCTCTTTTTCATCTCTTTTCCTCGCTTCACCTGAGATGCCAGACAACGGGCACAGGGAGGAGAGAAAAGACCATGGATTTGGATGATGATTTTCATCGGATACAGTGACAGATATGAGAAAGAGGAGAGAATGGCAGCAGCAGCAGCAGGCGTCGGACGGACAAAGAGAAATTAGGATTATCAGGATTTTACGGTGAAGCATACGTTTCGTGTCAAATGAGGCGTGAGACGAAACGGAAAGTACAAGGATTGATGGACGAATTTTTCTCATGGGAATCTGTGGGATTTTGGTTAGTCTGTTTCAGATTCACATGGATCCGATATTGAACAAGGATATCTTACAAGAGGACAAAGAGGACAAAAACCTGAAAAAGTAAACTTTTGAATTGGTTTTTGCTTTAGAAATCTAAGTGTCTATTATGATGTTGAGAACGTTTCATACAGCAGCAAATTTCCAGCCATCCAAAGGACCCTTTTTCAGATTCTCCTGATTTTCTGTTTCAGTCATTTTTTTAATTTTTGAGTTTTTTTCAAAGTAATTTTTGAGTACCGAAGTACTTGTCCTTTTCTCTTTCAACTTCATGAATGAGATACCGTATTCCCTCAAATAGATCGGGACCCCCTTCCTGTCACTTCGACTAAACTTATCTCTGTCAACTTTGAATTCCAATTATGGAGGACATTTTTTCAATGTTTACAGTCTAAAAATATAACATCCTTTCTCCAACTTTTCTACATTTTCCGAATGCTCCGTTGCAGTCGATTATTCACTGCAAACCCCATACTTCCTGATGGTCCGGATCTCTACCGTCAACTTTCATTGTCAGATTTCGAAACCTTCCAAAAACCGCATTCTTTAAGCTTGTTTCTTATTTCCGGTCAAAGTACGGTTTAATCTATTTCATCATCAATCTCTCAATATCATCACAGCTTCATCATCAACTTTCTCTTCTCCCACATTCAGTTACCTCACGTTGCATAACATTGTGGTTGAAAGGAGATCAATTTCCTCCTCTACACTGTCTCATTTCCATTCCTCACCGATGCGTCACGAAATGCCCTTTGTCGCCGGAGGAGAGATGAAGCTTCAGTACCTGATACGAACCAGACGTTGCGTTTAAGTTGATGCGCAGTGACCTCCAAGCTTCTTCTCCGCATATCTCCATTGGAAATTTGGCCGAAATGCGATAAGAATCTATGTTGGCATATCGCTGCCCGAGGTTTCATTTCGTTGAAAAGAAAAGCATTATTCTAAGCCTCCCCTTTCTTATCCATACACTTTAGCTTCTTGTTTCAAATGGAATTTTTGTAGATTAAATTATTTTGTGTGATATCTGTCATCCTGAGATGTAGCGATAGCATAGTGAAGAGGACGGATTGATAATGGATAAAAAGGATAGAAAGTGATTAAAACATTTGATGAAAGAGGAGAGGATATGGAAACATTCGATATGGGTTGGAGAGATCAAGGGAATCGGGCATGCAGCTAAAATCGAAGTAAAACCACGGAAACTTGGACCATGAGTAATTTTGAAACATCTTGCCGTGCAACCGAGTAACAATGCTAAGCTACCTATCGGCTTTCAAATTTAGAACTGTATAGAGCGACTGGGACATTCCTGCTTGGTAAACTGTCCTGCTGTACTATTCATTCGGCAATTTTCGACCCCTCACACAGAGACACTCCGGAGGGCTTTGGGTGCCGGTATGCTGAAGTTTAAGCTTGAAGCGAGAACATCAGTTTTCTTGGCATGTCGAACTTTGAACCCCGAAGACAAGCCTCTCACTCCCCCCAGAAACCATTTGAAGCGTAATTATAATGTCTTACGCAATCTGACCGGAATGATGAAGCACACAAATCCAGTTGGAGACCATGTGAGGTATCATGTGGGATACTTTCACATGATTCTTATTGTTCGAAAAGTCGCCGAGAAGGAGGGGAACAGATTTTAAGTGAACGATGAAGCCTCCCCAGGAGATGATGTGCTTCAGAAGTCGTGAAAATCAGAACTGCAGATAGAAACGTCGAGAATGGGCTACGTCGCTGAATATTCAAGTTCATCATCGGTTTTCCCTGTAGCCTCGAAATAAGCGCATCCTGGTGCGACACATCTGAAACTGTTCCGAATCCTGCAACAAAACACAATATAAAAAAAACCCGCTTCCTTCCATCCAATCTCATATTCTAATCATTGTGCGTTCAATGCTTCTTCTCACTTTTTTACACTCAAATCTCCACAACTTCCTCTTTGTTTCACGTGAAGCCCAAAGTCGTCCCTGACGCACAACCGCAATCCAAACTATATGACCTCAAGACAATTAGGGAAAACCTAATCACCCACAAAATGTTTCATCATGTTGTTACAATATCTTCTTGACGACATACCATTGTGATGAGTGAACAATGACGAAAAGAAGACCTCCCAGAATGGCATTCCATTCGAGGGGAGAGAAAGAGGAAAAAAATTGAAATTGCGTAAGATTCATGTGTAGATAGCGACACTAGAAGATTACGATGGGTTAAGGGGATGAGGAACACAGCTGAACATGATCTCTTAGGCTAGCTGTTCATTCAAACACTTGATGATCAATCTCTATGATGAACATCTCCAGGTGTACGATAGATTTTGGATACGTGTTGAGCTTCAAAGATTGATCCCATAGAAAGACTAGATAGATAGAGTGAATTCATTTATTCAGAAAATTTTGGAGAAGATTGCTAAACAGGTGAAGGAATTGAGAACGATTGGAATGATGATGAGGAAGGGCAAAGCTGTCATAGATGTACAGACAAATTTGAGGGGGAAATTCAAAATATCGTAGAGTTAAATGAAGTAATTCCTATTGTTCACACTGTTTACTTGCGGCCAGCGGTGGCGTATCCAGCTGGTGGTGGTGGTGGAGCGGCGTATCCGGCGGCTGGGGCGGCATAGACTGGGGCTGGGGCTGCTCCGCATGGGGCTGGTCCTCCGCAGCCTCCTCCGAAAGATGGGAGAGAGAGTCTTGGGAGCTCGAATCTTGGGAGTTGGAGTGGTGGGAGGGATGGTCCTCCGCATCCGCATGGTGGTGGTGGTGGTGGTGGACTGAAAGAAGAAATCGTTGGTATGGATGCTTTGCATTCAGGATAGTCATAGCTCATGAAATTAAAACTTACGCGCATCCACATCCACCTCCTCCGGATGGAAGAAGGAAGGCCTGAGCGACGGCGATGGTGGTGAAGAAGAGAACGATCTTTTGCATGTTGAAAGAAAGTGTTGAAAGTCGAAGGACTATACTTTTTCCAGCCTCGACTCGAACCTTTTATACACGCTCGACTTCGGTGCCCAAAACCTGAACAGTGGGCGGTGTAGAGATAGTGTGCATTCTTCGGAGAGTACGTATGCCCGTACAACTTTTAAAACAATACTCTGAAGAAACAGGCTCCGCCTCCTGATTCTAAAAGAGATACGCCAGACACTGTCACTGACACCTTACGTACACGTAATTTTTTCGGCGAAAGCTTATCGCCGCCGATAATTCATCAAATTCTGGCTTTCTGTAGCCTTTAGGTGTCTGCGGACTACGCATCAGACACGTTTTCGTTACGCAAGCGTTTTCTCCTAGCGACTCCATGAGACCGAACGATTGAAGCGATGACGGGCGGCGGCGGAAAAGTGATTAGGATGAAGGAAAAAGTGCATGTGTTATGGATAGCTAGGTGGTGGTCAATGTGGCGAGAAGTGCAGTACCAGTTCTGGCGCAATAGCTATTACATTATGAGTGGAAGCTTCATCATTTGGGAAGAATGAGATTCGGATTGAGACTGTATAATGAATTCGAAGAAATCAATTAGGTGGAAGGAGAAGAATGGAATACAAGGTAGGACGTATGAGAATTAGAGTTTTTGGAGGCAGTTCAGTTTTCTGGACTCTAGGTTTCAGATTCGCTGAATGGAATAATGTGAGTCGTAGTTTTTAAATTGTTTCTATGGGCATTTTAGAGAATTCATCAAACACAATATTGAAAGAATCACAAGCTTTAAAAATTCAGATCTTTGCAGTTTTTAAAGCTTTCAGCAAATGTTGAATCTTCACTGATAGCGAGTTAGGTCTTGTTTCAAGCATGTACATACAGTAGCGCAGAAAGATAAACAATTTGCCAATTGCCAGTGTAAAAACCGTTGAAAATGGTAAACTTCGAGCATCTGAAAAAGCGATCTTCAATCATTCGATTATTCCGAAAACGGTGGATTCAATTAAAAACTCTGGATTTTCACAGTTTTTCGCTACAGTAGATGTGCCTTGAAATGCCAGTATTTGATTCAACCTCTCATTTCAACCGAACTTTCAGTTCCCCGCCAAACATGGCTCTCTCCATATTTCTCCAATTCTGTTCTTTGTGTTACCAACTTCTTCCGATTCGAATCTTGCCCATCTCCATAAATTTCCCGAATTCTTTAGTCTTTTTTCGGTTACACCCATAACTTGTGTAAACTCTTGACCTCTCTTCGCAAGAGATATCCGCCTTATCCTTCGCCTCATAAGCGCGATAGGTTCAACCTTGAATAAGCGAAAGAATTTGTGTTGCAAAACGTTTCCGAGACAGTGAGAAAGAGACAAGTTTGATAAGAGAAAAAAGATAAAGTTTATCTCACTTCCCCCCCGCACTGCAACTTGATTTTACTATGGCGCCACTATGAGAGTTTCATCAAAATGTTAACAGCAACAGAAAAAATTGTATTTAGTAGACAAGCCATGGAGTGGGGCGAACATAATTCTTGTCTAAATTCAGCTCGGATATCTTCGCCACGTCTTCTGGATCCAACTGAACTGTCTCTCGATTCTCAACCATTCTCGCCGGATTCTCTGACTTTGGAATCACACCAACACCTTGGCTGGTAGCCCAGGAAAGAAGGATTCTCTGAAAAAAACGAGGGATCATTCTGGAAAAATCTGTGAACTAACAGTTTTTGGTACTCGATACTTCTCGGACAGTTCAGTGATGACACTGGAAGAGAGAAGATCCTCGTTGTGTCTGGCCAATGAGGAGAATGCCTGAAAATATATTAATTTGGAACAACTCACAATCGAAAACAAACCTGGAAGAAAATATTGTTCTCATCGCAATACTTCTTCAACTCTTGTCGTGTGAAGTGTGGGTGATATTCGACTTGATTGCAACAAGGTGGGAAGCTCTGAAAGTTGAACACCTACATGTCTGAAATTGACACTTTCCGAAAACCTTTCCAAACTCGCGGATCTCTTCCAAGTGACGGATTTCATAGTTCGACACTCCAACCGATCGGATTTTTCCAGCATCCTTATATTCGCAGAGAGCATTCCATGTAGCGATTCGATGGGTTTTGTTGAGAGGATCATTATTTTCGCATTTGATTGATTTCGGATAATGGATAAGATACATGTCGACGTAGCTGGAAGATTAGCTTATTGTACAGTTTCAATATAGTGAACAAACTCGGTTCTCAGCAGATTCAACGATTCGTCAACCATTCTCTTCGCATCGTCTTCAGTACTCGCGTGGAATTTGGTTGTGATGAAAACGTCCTCTCGCTTCAGATTGTGTTTCGGGAGCAGGACCTCCAATGCGGCACCGATTTCCGCTTCGTTATTGTAGACTTTGGCAGTGTCGAATAGTCGATAGCCTGCTTTTAGAGCATCGTCGAGTACTCGAGAAACCTCCTCTGCCCCAACGATTTTATAGGTTCCGAATCCAATCAACGGGCACTCGAAACCAGTGTTCAGTTTCACCGACATCTGTAGAAACCTGAACAAATCAGCATGTCAAAGATTTCAGGTATGTTTAGCGAAATATTGCGAAAATTGAAGAAAAGATCATTATTGCATATAGGTTTATTCAAAATAGAAAATGATAGAGAAATAGAGGTTAGTGAATGACGTCAGCTGCAATTAAATATTCATAACTGATAAACGGTTAGCACATGAAAATTATACAACAACTGATATTATATTACTTAACGAGCCATCCGGTGCAACGAATGTAGTGTTGGTCTTTGTTCAGACGAGACAACGACTCGATTTCTTCAGAAGTAAGTTGAATATCGATGACCTTGAAGTTCTCAGCGATTCTGGCAGGTGTAACGGATTTCGGCACAATTCCGACGTCTTGACGGAGAGCCCAGGCAAGAAGAACAAGCTGGAATAGAGAGAAGCGGTACAAAAATTATGAGAATGCACATACCGGCACAGTAGTCTTGTGCTCCTTGGCCAACTCAACAACTACTGGATCTTCGATCAGAGCTGGTTCGTGTCTGGCGAGTGATGAGAACGCCTGAAAAAGACAATCCTCATGGGAACAAAACGCAGAAGTTCAAACCTGGAAGAAAATCTTGTGGTCCTTGCAATATTTGTGAAGTTCGTCGCGAGTGAAGTGCGGATGATATTCAACTTGATTTGCACACGGTTGCACTTTCGAATACGTTTCGAGCTCCTCAAGATGCTCAACTTCGTAGTTGGAGACACCGACAGACCGGATTTTTCCAGCAGCTGAACACATACAATATTTAAAATGTTCCAGAAACACCAATCACCTTGAGCCTCTTCCAACACCTCATAAGCGATTCTCCGGTACTCTGCATTCTTCGGATCGTCGTTTTCACAAGCGTTTGGTTTTGGGTAGTGAACCAAATACATGTCGATGTAGTTTGTGTTGAGATTTGTCAACGACTCCTCTACATATCCACGACATGTTTCTCTTGCATCCACAGCTTCTGGGAAGAATTTAGTAGTGATGAAGATATCTTGCCGGGACAGATTGTGCTTTGGAAGAAGTTCCTGAAGAATATCATTGAATTTTGTTTTTAACTCAAAAGAAAAAACCTTGATAGCAGCTCCCAACTCCTTCTCATTATGATAGTACTTCGCAGTGTCGAACATCCGATAACCAGCAGTGAGAGCAGCATCGATCGCCGGCAAAACATTCTCTCCGGTGACTTTGTAGGTTCCGAAACCGACGAGCGGGATGTGGTAACCAGTGTTAAGCACGTGGGTCCCTCCGGGAGCGTTTTGAAGCGACATTCTCTGAATATAAACGCAGATTATTGGGAATAGAGCGATAGTAACAGTTGCGAAGAGTTGCGGTGAAAGACGGAACATGTACCAAATAAACAGCGTTGTGACAGAAAAGACTGTGAAGAGATTGAAGAGATGCGAGGCGAAACGAGGTCAAGGGAAAAGAGCGAGATGATGGTAATGTTCTACCGATGCAACAGTAATATCAGTCTATCGCTTGTAGATGACACGAAACTAGCCATTGAACAAATCATCGAGTAAATATCATTATTTTTGTTTCATTCAATGAAATTCATTGGTAGGTGCTCGATCATAAGACAGGAGCCATTATTCGTTTGGCAGAAAATATTGAATCGAATTTCCAAACTCGCACCTTCTTCTGTGCAATTTCTTTCTGTCGTATTCTTCCTTTCTTGATCTGCCTCTGATTTTCTAGTCGGCCCATGAAACTATTTCTGAAAGATAAACCAATGATTCTGACGTTTTTACTGACAAAAACTCACTTCACTACGAAATGCATTCGCGAACATGATCCAAGTTGCTTTCCGGCTATTTTATCAAGTTCGATAGTATCTTTTGTCCGATGAGGTATTAGAGTCCGTCCAATAAATCGATCGAAAAGGGGATCTCTTTGAACTGGAAACAATTTTGGTGAAAACGAAAATCACTTCGTCTAATACTCACCATATTCCAGCATATCCTCGCCAATATCGGAATCGCCAGAACTATGAGGTTCGTCAAGCTCCATTTGGTGAAAAATTATGAAAAATGTTCTAGCATTCAGGTCAAACTTTAAAAAAAGAATTCAGGGCAAAATCGAAAATTCAAAAAAATTGACTACAAGCAATCGCGCTCCGTCGGCACGTTGCAGAGTTTGGAGACACAGGGATGAAATTTGGAGCGAAAATCTGAAATTTGAATGCTATAAAAGTTTCTGCCCCGTTTTTTTAGCTGAAATTTCAGCAAGAGCTTCAAGTTTTAAGAAAAAAAAACAAACATATGCTTGAGCGTGAAAAAACGCCTTCTCTGCGTAACATAAATAGAAAAAAGTTAGCAGTTGACATGAAACTAACAGAAGAAAAAGGTTGATTCACGACCAAGATCTTCAGTCTTTGATTCTCATTCTCCTGGTTTTCTTGGCAGTCAGCATTGCTTTTCAGTACATGTTCAGTGTGGCCGGTGGACGGATCGGAGAAGTCTCGACACTTTGATTCTAGACGATTCTGATAGATTATTTTGTGTGGTTTAAGACAGATTTATAATCTAGATTTGTATGTTTTGTATTACTAGGACTGATTTCTTCCTTTACTCTCTTTAATAAACAATTTCCTCTTTTTTCCAGTTGCAACATCTTCAAGACAAAAGAAAACTGGGCATCTTAAGAATCCACTTGACAACATAATAAGACATGGAGATGGTTTCTCAATACGATTAGTAAGATGCATTCTCTATTCCACATTTTCCTAACTATCTTCCAAATAAATTCTATCCCGATAGACAATTCCTTATTTGGTAAGCAGTGCTCACTGAGCACAGTATTGCAATCTTCTGAACGAACATTATAGGAGAAGTCCAAGTGGAATGTGATTCTCGAACCATCTCCATCCAAATAAAAACCGAAAAACCATTTTTTGGAACTATTTTTGTCCGAGATTCCGCGTCGGAGCAAGTATGTGTTTCAAAGGGAACTGGAAGGCTCTCCGCCTTCCTAGAGTTCGAGATCGGATTGTGTGGAGCATTGAGGCAACGGATTCTAAACCCTAAAGGCACTGTGGTCAGGACTGTTATCACTATTTCTTTTCATGTTAGGGGTTTTCAAGATAGAATTTGGAATATCTGCAGAAATTTCAGCCCTTTTTCGTCACCAAAGTTGATCGTTCTTACAATCTTCTCTGCTTGTACAAGGAAGCGGAGACTACAGTAAGCAGCAACATCGAAGTTGATGAAATCAATACAGCCAGTGTTAGTGAGAATCTGACAATGCCAGACTGTACCTATGAGGTAAAATCTGAGCTAAAGACTGATAACGGTCAGGCTTTTAGATTTTGGAAGGTGGACCTTTCCGAGAACCATTGAAGTTCGGAATTATCGGACAACAAGTGTACCATCAGTGGAGATGTGAAAGCACCAATGGTATTGAATCTCTAAGTTTTGTGAAAATTCTGTAAGAGTTCAGATGACTCATTTTGCATGATTGTTCACACTTGTTCCGCCGATGATGGAAAAGGAGACCGTGCCTTTTTGATAGACTCCAACGGATGTGCCATAGACAGGTTTTTGCTCTCTGACCTAGAATACCCGGAGAATCTTCTGGCTGGTCAAGAAGCGCACGTCTACAAATTCGCGGATAGAGATGCATTATTTTTCCAGTGTCAAATAGCAATTACAGTGAGGGAACCGGGCGAAGAATGCGCTAGACCGATATGCACAGATGATAAGCCAGAAGGAGCCGGGGCGCCTGTTATGAGTCCCTCTTACGGTAAGATTGCGAGGATTGATCCCCCATCTTCCAATTTTCAGGTGGCTCTCAAAAGAAAGTGGCGAAATTCAACACTCGATCCAAACGAAGTCCGACTGAACACATAGTGGATGTTCGAACTAGATTCTCAGTTGGAAACTACTTTGCAAAACCGTCTCAAGATACTTGTGTCCTGTTATCATCTATTTCTATCCCTTGCCTTCTGATGTATCTTGTGATCATAATCGTCACGTTTGCGGTTTCGATTCTACTTTTTCCTGAAGCTTCCTTCTCGAACTGAAATCACCAATTAAAGTTACCCACTTTCCCTGAAATGAACATTTCGTTATTTCCCTAACCTTGGGAGTCCAAGTTGTAAACCATCCCATTTACAACACCACACCGACACAAAGAGTACCAATCAATTTTACTACCCTTTCCCTATAGTTCATTTTTTCCCGACGGCGGGGTCCCGACAACACCATCTGCTTCAACGTGTCGACCAGTGGAAATAGTACTAGAGGATGCAGAGATTCACAGAGAGTAACGGAATACGAAACAGTTTTCCTCCGTTGTAATAGAGGAGGAGAGGAGTGAGCATCACTCTCGACTACCACGCTTCCTCCGGTGGACCCTCCAGTATGCGTGTATGTGTGTTCGCACTTTGTATCAATCATGCTCTCCGTCCTCTCTTCACTGTCTGCTTTTTCACTTTATCAAAGTCATGTGACACCATCAGTCACCGTTGTCCTTCCTGCTGGCCTAGGTGCCCGCGCTAGATGTTGCAATTCGTTTCGATTTTCGCTTCACAATAACAGTGTACACTTTTTCGATTCGTACAAATATGATTCAACTGGCTTGAACGTTGAGAGCAAGTTTTACAGAATTCGAAGAATTCGCCGGTGCATCAAAGCAGAGTTTTGCAATCAGCTTAAAAAGCTTTTTTTCGCCCTCAAACTGTGTAAAATGCTTTGGAAAACTATATGTTTGGAAGTAAACGTTTCTAAAATGTTTGCGTTGCTTTCAGTTTTATCTAAAAACTTGGATCTTCGCATGAAAACTTGAGGCAGCTCATCTTCATTTTTTGTAGTTGACAACTTGTTGTAAGAATCACTCTTAAGTCAGTTATATTTCGTTGAAAAATAATGTGCTCGAAATTGGCACTGGAATGAACAGAAGTTCGAGGTGGCGTCACTTTACTTTTATTCAACTGGATTAAAAGTGAACTACAATACAACTTGTCAACTGGAAAAAAGGAGATCTAGATTTGTTCAATAAGACCACAAATTTTCAGAAAAATCGAACAATTGTGAACCATTTTTTCCAACAAAGTTGATCTTTTTCACTGAAAGCGGTGTAAATTGATATACTTTTTAGTGATTCTGTGAGCTTCCCTAACTTTTTGAAACTGAGTCAACGTTTCGCCCTAATATTGAGAATCGAACACTCTCTGAATACTCTAAAACAAATCATTGTCTGCCCAAAGTACAACAGTCCCCCGTTTAACCCAATCAACTCTTCCTTTCACTTCCAAAAGTGTTTCAAAAATTTCCTCCTAATCGTCGTCATCATCGGAGGCCTTTCGACTCTTCCTCGTTAGCGTAGTAAACTTGTCCGGATGTTCATGGACGACGATGTTGCTCTCGCCGTCGTCGCCAATGGCCCCCACATGTTTGGTTCTGCATCAATCACGCGTAATGAATTCCGAGCACCCCCCTTTTCCCGTCGTTTCCCACCACTCTCCCACACCACTTTGCCCGATTTCATACTTGTCCAAATTTCACTTGAATGCTTGTAATTGTCAGTCGAATATGTGTTGGAAGGCTCCCCTCGGTGAAACGTTTTCCAGAACATGTTTAAAATCTGTAGATTAACAGTTGTGTTGGTAGGTGTCTCTGTATGAGAGTGTAGAAGTGTGTGGGTCGGGGCGTCGTCCTCTCTGCGAGTATGAATTATTCAAATGATGCTCCTCACCATGATTATTCATGAATATTCTCTCCATATACCTCTATGGCCCCCCGTCGGCCGTCCGTCGTCCCACACCACACCCCAACTCTTTTTCCTCGCTCCCGGATTTTTGCACTCTCGTTCTCTGGGTCTAGCATTTTTATCCAACACTTTTTTGGGAATATAGAAATTTTTTCTTGTACTTCAGAAGTTCAGATCATGTTCAGTCCTGGTCAGTATTTCTAAACTTTCTCTTGGCTAAAAAGCTATTTCCTTCTCAAATTTGAAAACCTAGAAAGGTTAGAGAAACTGGCCTGAAATATTTTCAGTAACGTCGACGCACTTGAATAATTTGATTTTTCCTCGAACAAAAATATTCAGGTTCTGCTTATTCCAAATATTCCGTTGCTCAAGGGATAATTTTTAAATTGATGCATTGGGAGACTTTTGAGTCAGGCTCTGACTTCAAAGTTAACCTTAAACAATCACCAAGAATCGAAATCTGAAGCATAAGATTCAAGGAATCTGTCAGAATCCAGCGAAGAACATTGGCCAAAGTCGAACTCCATTTTTTAGCTCCGCCCACTTTTCTCAATTATTTTCCGATTCGTTCTAAAGTGTGAAAAGCGTATAAAACCGAAGCTCGGAATCAATGTTTCCAACACCATTCGTTTTCGAAAAAATGGGACGAAATCGGTTTTTTTCTCTTCCTAAGAAAACATATTCATTGCTTCATCAAAGTGAACGACTTTCTGAATCGTCCAAACTCAGAAATGTTACTGTTTTTAATCCCAATCCTCCCGTTTCCTCGACAAAACCTCTCCGAACTTGTCATGTATTGTTTTCCCACATTCCCTCATTTTGCATAACCTAACCTTTCCAAAACCCCCATTACAACGCCCTTCTCGACGGTCATATTAATTCAACGCCAATCTAAAAGTTCAAGTGCCTTTCCTCTCGACAAACCCCTAATCCTTTCTCTAGTGTCCCAAGTTCCCACGACGAGGGGCACCTCACCATATTTCGTCCCAGAAAACTTTTTTTGACTCGTCGAACCGCAGCCGCCCAATTCACTCTCACATTTTCCGAACCATCAAAATGGGTTGGGCCGGAATTCTCTCAGCTAGTAAAAACACCTGAAAGGGGTACCGCCGCCCCGCTATCGTGTCCCATCTCTTGACCACACCCCGCGACACGCTTTCATGAATTTTCTTATGAAATTCAGAATCTTTCATCTGAATCTATTCAAACATACCACTTGCCTTCTTCTCCGCCATCCATCGACGCCTATTTGAACGTCATTCGAGTGTGTGTTAATTTCAAATCGGTTACCTTCTTTTACAATTGTCTTCGTCTCTTTTTTGCCGTACACTCTTGGATCAGTAGTACAGAAGGAGACTGTTTGTGTATGCTGACTGTCAGTAGGTTCAACCTACTGCTCGACGCTCGAGACGATGAGGAGTTCATATATTTTGCGGGGACCGCAAGAGGTTATCAGTAGGAGTTACGCAAACTCTCACACTGTGTTTACTCGCTCTCCTCCCCATACCCCTTGGTGTTATAGAATGTGCTGGTGTGGTTGTGGGGGGAGGCTTTTACCTCATGCTACTTATGTGTGTGTGCACGAAAAAAAACCACCAACTCTAAAACCTTTAAACTTCAACTATTGATGGATTTTTTGCATAGAAATTTGGAAAGAATAGTTTGTTTCAGGTGGATTCCATTTTTGGAAATTTTTGAATGATTTTGAACTTTGACCATTTAGTTACACATTTTTCGAGCATCACACATCCTTGCAGAGTATCAGGCTTTTTGATTGCAGTTATAAACAAAAGTTCTTGACCTATGCCTCTTTGGAAAATCCAATACAAACATAGTTTTTTTTGAGCGAAAAAGCAACGAAATCAAGAATCTTAAGGAAATACTTTTTGATAACTTCACTTTTTTCGAAGGTTCCGACTTCGAAAAATGCGTATTCGAAGCCTTCCTCCATTTTCTATATTATACGCTTGGAGCCCCTCGGTTTTCCCTTTTCGAATAAGCTCCGCTTGAAAAACAACAGTAATCTAGTGTCGGTGCCTTCTGGATGGAGAGAACCTCATTTCGTTTTATAGCCAACACCACACCGGCACCACCACCCGCACCCCAAACCACTTTCTCCGCTGACTCGAAAGCGATATAAATTTCAATGTGGAAGAGCCCCAACCATCGATGACGCTCGCCCGAGTCGAGGTACACCAATTATAGTGAAGCGCACATGTGTGTGTGTGGGTATATAGAAAATAGGTCCACATTGCCCCGTCTCACTTACCATTTCTCCAGACGGCCGATGGGGGCCACATATGGATTCCGGGTTTCGGAATTATTTTTCTATCGCTCTCCTGGGACCATACCCCTCGCTCCACTCGGTTTACCCTCCGCTTTCCTATGCACCATTTCAGTCACCCTTCGTTTTCTATGCTCATACGTTGTTTTAGAATGCAGAAACCTAATTTCAAAATTCGATGCTTACACCGTTATTAGTCATAGTCCCCCTCCTTTTCTGTACACGATGTGAAAACAGAACTGTACGATGAGAACGTTTCTGTTTCTTTTTTTTTCAATTTCAGAATCTACATCACTTTTTCTCATACACCTCTCCCACCTGGCGTCAGAATATGCTAATATTTTTTTCATGTTTCCATATATTGTTACTGTCGAATCGAAACTTTTCCCAACCCATTCTCGTTCTCTTGGCAGCCAGTACTATTGGGCAATAAGATCAAAGAGGAATTGACCCTGAAAAGGCCTCGCGCTGATGTACACACCCAGAATTTCCGTAGTATTACTGTTGTATAATTTCTTTCCAAAGAAGGCTCTCTCCCATTAAAATTGTATAATTTCTGAACGTCGCTGCCACCGAAAGCATTCTTTCAAGAGAAGAAAAAAACAGCTTCGTTTTGAAAAGAGCAGAGGAAGAGCAATTATTGCGTTCGACGATGAGAAAACGCTGTGTGAAGAGGTGAAGAGGAGTGCCCATAGGCAATATGATTTTGTTTTATGGTGGAAACGAAGAGCAGTGGGAAACAGCAAAAGAACGAATCATCGTTCACACCTTTTCTCTTCAACCTCTAATCTCTAATCATCTTGTAAAAAGTGTATAGGTAAAGTGGGAGGACCCTTGTCATCGAGAAGAGGGCTCTCACAAAGTTGCCTGAAGGAATATGATCCCTTCCTCTTCTCATGCGCCCTTTTTTCTTTGTAATGTTAAACCAAAGTCTATGACAGATTGAGTTTTAGCTGAGAGTAAGGTCAGTCAGAAATATTTTCTGAGTTTTTAGTGTGGTTTTTTCTGGTTAGCACTTCGAGAATCAGTACGGTCTGGATTAGTTCGGAAATTTCGAAAAACCTGAAATTCAGAATTTCGTTGTAGTTCTGAGAAAATTGCAGTCTTCGAAATCCAATTTTTCATTCAGTTCAGATATTTCGATTTTGTCCAATACGGTCTAAAAGTTTATCAACATCCTTGAAAAGTTCGGAAGTTCTCTAATCAGTTGCTAGTGTCTCACGCCTCCCCCTTGCCATCTCAACAACCTCCATTTTCTTGTCAAAAGCCACGCTTTCCCTCATTCTTCTGATGACACGCTACTATGTACCACCACTACAATCAAAGCCGTTCCATTTTTTTGCACGAAACCCATCTGATGTTTTTTTTTCCGTCGCATCGTCGTTGCTTATTTTCATTCTACTGCTTAGGCATTTCCTGCGAGAGTATTTGCGTCTAAGCGTCCATTCGTCCTCCTATGAGTGTGTGCACCCGCCGTCCCTCAATTCCCGCACTTGTCGAAAGATGCCCCCCTTGTCGCATAAGATGTGTCCCCCATCTTCGCTTCTGTGTATGCGTATGTGTGTATGGGGATGGGCAAAAAGGAGGAGGGGCTCTGTCTATATGTATGTATTAGAGCAGATGGGCGCAAATTGGTTTTGGCTGCTCTACGATGGAGCAGAGCCCCGGGGCCCCAATGGTCCTTCGGTCGCCATCGAAGTCTCCCAAATTTTCGAGTTTTTCAGAATCCAAAACCCTTGGTAGTCATCGACTTGTGGTCCCGCGGTCCATGGGCCATTAGGTTCGTAGCATCCACAAATGAACCCAATTTCCATAAATTTGAGCAACTTGAATAGAGTGCTTCAGTTCATTTGAACGTTTCTCGAGCGTTTCTGAGCCTTGAAAAAAAAACGCTTAGAGAGGATGGCACATGAGAAGACTGACTTTCAAAGGATAATCTCATCCTAATCCGCTACGTCTGTTGATTACGTTCATGTTTATGGATGTCCCATGAATATGTTTGCAGAGTTTTTCTTCTCCAGGAAATTGGATTTTATAGATTTCAGTTGTCGCTTTTAAAGCTCGCAAAGCTCGACCATCCAAGATGCTGACCCTTGATTCTAAAAACTAGATGATTACTAATAGGGCGTTTTTGTTTTTCCAACCAGGAACACAAATCCTAAATCATACCACTGCATTTCAAAGTTTCGAAATATTCGTCTTCTATTTTTGAGAATGAATCAGAAACGTACTGATTAATGATTAGTCACAACGGCCAAAAAAGTACAGGTCTTCTTCTTTCCAACGGCAGCCAGACAGTGTAATAGAACAACAAAATATTTGGAAATTTGAACGCCACACCCCGAGAATTGAGTACTGTTCCGACTTATACCACTACAACTACTATTTATTGTTAAGTTCAAGAATTTTTTGTCCTTCACACAAAAAAAAAACACTTTTCTTCCCTCCCAGGTACCCAAACCTTGGGATACACACACTCGCATGCGCACAGCTGGCTTTTACGACATGCCACCTGGTTATAAGCTTTACAACTTTTCGGGGGTCCCTCTCTTTCTCTTCTTTTTGCTCCTCTTCAAAACTTTCGCTTTGAAAAAATACACTACTGAAACGCTTTTACTGAAATTTCGACCAAAATTTTTGTTTAGTGGAAAAGCTAGACAGGTCTAGAATATTCCATTTCCATCGATCATCCCTTTCATTCATCGGCCCATCTGAAAAACTACCGAAGCGTTACGGACCCGCTTTCATTGCAGTCGTTAGCCCCCAATATTTGACAACCTGTCAATTCATCGTCCCTTTTATATTATTTCCCGCCTCTCTTAGTATCCTGAATCATATCCATCATCTTACCAAATAGCACTACGAGGTGCTCTCTCCCTCTTTTGGTGAACCTGCCTGAACATGAAGGTTGAGTGACAGGTCCCGCTGGAAAACGAGCCCTGCGGCGGCGCGCGAGTCAAAGCCAATTTATGCATCAGTGGTCCCTCTACTGCCCAATAGTCACCCCACTCACATGGTCCTTAACAAGCCAATCATCCTGACTTCTTATCCACCCCTATATAGTTTTTGCTCCAGCTCAAATAGTGTCTATTCTGGTTTTGGCATGGGGGATTATATGGCGCAGACATCCGCTCCTTACTCCAGACTTTTGAAAATTTCCAATTTCCGTCGCTGAACTTTTCGAAACACGACTCAAACGAGACTGAAAATAATTGCTCTTTCAATATTTTCTCATCGGTTTGTTCATTGTTTAAAAAATTGATGGTGGTCGATTTTTTTTTCTTCTGTTGGGCTTTGATTTTCAGTTGTTTACATTTCCGCATTCTTGGTCAACTAGCGGTTAACCTTGTTTATCTTTTTTCTAGTGAACATGTCGATTTAAAAAAAACTGCTCCAGCTGTTGAAATAGATCACCTGTGTCATTTCAATTGGAGATAGTATGTTCTGTTTTGCTGATCAAGTGGGTTTTCAGAGAATTAGACTGATTATTTGAAATTGTATTGATAGCTATTTATGATGGACAACTTTCAACAAGGAGATTGCATGAGTTCTTGGGTTGATCTTTCTTCATCATCCGGGTCAAAGTGAAATCGACTCTTCGGATTCCTCATCTGAAATAAAATCATCAAAATTCTCACGTGATTTTAGTTATGACCTGACAATGTTGAATCTAGAATGATCGTGGTGGTAGTTTTTGAGAAGATGGAAGTTCGAGTCAAATATCACCTTAGGTGGCAACTTCAAGAGGGCATAACTCGAATCACCTGAACATTTTGCAGATTATTATTCCAAAATCTGAAAAAGTAGGGTCAATTTTTTTGATCCAGATTATGGGAAAAGAGTTTAACGCAAGAACTCGTGCGATCTCCTTGTATTTCTTCACAGATATGATACAAGTTTAAATTTCGAACGCATAACTAGATTTGCTCAAGCCCAATTTCACAGATTACTGTAGATCGTTTTTGATTCACATAGCTATCTTTCATTATGAATACCCTGACAATCAGGTCATCATGACCACAGAACAAACACTACCGTACGCCTTTTTGGATTCAACTTCCAACTGCTATCAATTCCAACATCATCACCCTCGTGCGTATTTTCCAATGTGTGTATGTAATTCCGTCTGTGTGTATGTGCGGTTTGCATTACAACAACGACGCCATGGGGCCTCAGTCCGTTTTCTCTGATTCTCGCATCGTCGGATACTGGAGGGACCCCACGGTCGCCGCTGTCCCAATCGCTCCAAGTCAACTAGCAGTTCTAACACGTCCGAATATTGTCTCCCTCCTCACCCCTCACTATCACTACATCATTCCTGTGTTGCTTTCTACTGCTGCTGCAGCAACAGCAGCTACCCCCAGAAACCACCACCATCGTCGCATCGTCGGGTCGTCCACCGTGGCCTCGTCTCCGAATGCAACTGTTGCGTCGGTCTGTCCCTCCTCTGTCTCCTCGGGTTCTTGCTGTCCCCTTCCCGTCGGGACCGCTCAATGTTGCCAACTGCCATCACTACCTCTCCTCCCGCCTCTTATCCACCATCCACCTTCCTAAGTTACATCCTCGTACTCTCCGCTCATATCTTCTCTCTACTCTTCTTATCTTCTCACTTTTTGTGTTGGTTTTTTCTTGTTTTCTGTTATTTTTTCGCTTTCTCTCTCTATCTTCTCTTTTTACTTGAACGCATGCCCTTAAGTGTGTCTCCAAACTTTGATTAGATGATGGCGAGTAGTAGGTTTTATGATTCGGTTTCGTTTCGAAGGAATGGGATGAAGGAGGAAGATGGTCGTAGGATGGATGGCCAACCGGTTTCATAGACGCTCTGGCGATTTTTCCCAAAAAAAGCAAGTGAACTTAAAGTTCTAACACTTTGAACACACTCCCTCCATCGAATGGGCAACTTTTTCGAACTGGGGAGGAGAAGAGGTGGAAATCAAAAGGATCGTTAGTTTTAACTAATGAGACGTTCTGAAAAATCTAGGACACTTTCTGTTTTCTGGGTGTCATCGAGGATGGTGATGCGTTGTCATCAACTGTCTATATGAAAGATGCTATTAGCGACATTTTCTAATCTTCCCGCACTTTTTCGTAGGTTTTGTTATAGACTCAAGAATGTAACCAAGACCGAAGAAACTCTAAATTGCAAGGTGTTCAAAATTCCGTCATTTGTGAATGTGATTACACAAAAAAATAACATTCGTAATAACGTCCAAGGTCCTCACAGTTTTGTTACGTCGCTAGATTCCCTTGCTACACCGAATATGAAGCAATCCGAAAGCCAACTTATGCCCTTTCCGTATTCATTCCACCAAGCTACACCGAAAAAGTTCGTTTAGGCCTTGAAGGCATGATAGGGGTGAGAATTTTTTTTGCTTATTCTATTTGACCAGTAGCCGAATTCCATCGTCGGTGTCGCTTACCTAACCCCCAACCTTGAATTCTTTTCCTTTTTTCAACATTTCATGTGACCAGTCGCCTGTGTCCATACACCATGACTTTGCGCGAAATGTTTCACCTTTTCGTGATTTCGTCCCCCCTCTCGTTTCCATTCGAATCCGTCACTACTGTAGAAATATTTCTTCGGCTTTTCGGTGAGGCAAGCCATTTTTGGGGGCGAATGTGTTGGTGAGGGGGGAAAAGCACTAACGGATGGCATGGACACAAAATGTCAAATAAGTGAGTTTGTTCGCCTCGACAAGAGGAGCCACACACGCCGTCTAACACAAATTTAGTTTTCGGGACGAGTCTTCAGGCAGTTGTTGTAGAGAAGATGTCGAAGACGACGCTACATCGACATCCGGAGGCCGCCATGCAATTCTGGAGACTGATTTGGTTGTTGAGAGAAGTCACCAACAACTCCAGAAGCTCCCACCAAAAGTCTCAAAGTTTTCGAATTTTTCGGGGCGGAGTTTTGAGATCGCAAGGAAACCCCATCTTCACTAGTTTCTCTCTCCCAGACCGTGGGAAAATCGGAGCGGTGGGAAAAGGGAGAAATCGGAAAAATGTTCATCATCTGTGTTTTTCTTTCTTCTCTTTTCCTCCCTTTTCCCTTTCATCTTCAAGTTGGTCACTCTTCCTCTATTTCTCTTTTTATTTTCATTCTCTCTCTATCCCTTTCTTGACCCATCGTTTTCCTTCTTCTTATCCGTTCCCTCCTGAAAAGATGATAGAAAAAAAAGTAAATGATGATAGGTTTACAGGAAGTTTGCATGCTCAAGCCGCCAATATCGACCACTATCGCAGACAATAACAATTCGAAAGTGGCCGAGAACTTGAATGAGTTGAATAAGGTAAGAGCTTTGGCTTTGGATCTTTCATTCTTGACGCCCCGCCCATTCACCTTGGGACTGCTGCACTGATAAAACATCAGACGGGCGGAGGCGAGAGAGCCACGGCGCTCTCCTCCAACACATATATCTCTAAGTCTCCAAAAGGTTACTGTAGTCGTGAGGGGGTGAGAAAGGAGGGTGGAGAGAAAGACCTTGAACCGATAGCATGCATCGTTAGGGTAAGGAAATGTGATACCATCTCGCAACATTCGTATCTGTCTCATTCCGTTGGTAAATCTTAGTAGTACTATAGGTTACTATGATCAAGAATTTTGTTGTCATTTCTTGTTTTTTGTCTGATTGACGGAAGTTTTCGAACATTGCGGTTTCCCACACAGAAGTCGTTTTCCAAATGCAGACCAATTGGAATCAGTTAATTTGACCTTTTGTCCACTCTTTTCGCTTTCTGTTTTAGGACTAGAGAAAAAATTTTAATTTACGCCTGGCGTCTCGTGATGATTGAAATTTTCAACTTATTTTGCTTCTTTTACAGCATGACTCCCAGAAGTTTTCTTTTTCAATGTGAAGATATTCAATTTCTGAAAATTAGAGAAATTCTAGAGTGACTGTTTAAAACCCATGCACAATGAATGTCAAATTTAACAAATAGTACTGAAAACTTTCATTTATCAAAACTCATTATCCTGTTCCCGTTCTCTTTCGACATTATCTTATGTTAGCTAAACATTTCTAAATTTCTGATTTGATAATATCTCTCCTTCCAAGGTCAGGTAAATCGTCCCATTTTCAACTGTTATCGTGTACTTTTGAACTGATAGAGACTACGGTAATCACAACTTTTTTCGCTTTAAAAGTTCATCAAAATCGCTTCGTCTTATCAATTCGACGTCCCTTCGCACGTCTCCCCACAAAATCAACACACAGCTTTCTTTTTTTCGAGTCTTCTGTGACACCACTCATTTCATTTCCATGGTCACTTTTTATCACGTCTGATTTACTCTTGCCCAATGATTGATTCATTAATCGTCCCCATCGTCTGTCTCTCCTCCCAATCCAGTACTATCTTTTTACCATCCTTCATGCCTTATCTTACTCTAGAATCTTTATGGCCACTTGCCTCGCGCGACACCTTCGAATAGAATTAGACTTTCCAAAAAGTACATATGGGACAGACGATGAAGACTGATGGACTGATCTAGGTCACTATCAGAGAGTACTCATTGAAATGTTTCAGGGGGCAATGTCTGGCCAGCAGATTGACACCTTCTCACCTTGGCAAGCAACATCGTCGTCGTCGGTCACCGGAACATCAGAACTCTTCGGATCGACATATGCGATGTTGAGTGACCATGCTTCATATCCGGATAGTTGGTCTGGGAAGCAGCTCACTTCATCTATACTCTTCGAGCAACCCCAAATCCAACCGTTAGTAGGGAACTCTTACGATCCTCCAGTTCGATTCGACCCACCTTATACATACCGTGCAGCCGGAGGCTACATGTCTGCAATGCCTGGTCTAGCTGCCACAGCTGCCCAATGCTATCCACCCAGAAATGGATATGGTCCACAGTTCTATCCACCTACATTCGGTGTTACGAATCCGCAATCACTACTACTGGCTGCTCAAGCTGCTCAAGTCACCGGGCCAACTATTCAAACACAGGTTCTCCGGCCGGAACCTCTTCGACCTGGATCTCAGAAGGCTGGAAATGGTCTCAATAGGAGTGCGAGTAACAGTAGTGCAGAGACACATAGGAACAATTCCGTTTCAGTGGCCACCGTATCGGCTTCCGAAGATGTGAGTTTTTCGATTAGTAGTACACCAATAGATAGTTTTTTTTCTAACATAGACATGAATGAGAAAAACTAATGAATCTGTCATATCCGACGTTCTTATGATAAGATCTATTTATATTAGATCGTTTCAATTTATTGTAAAGATTGTTGTGTTTCGAAACGAATTGCCAAAAAACCCACTAAACGCAAACCTTTTGAAGAACGAGTCTCAACTACTAGCTGCGGGAATTTTGTCGACATTTTGCGTGGATCGAAAAGTACTAAAACACAATTATGGCTGGCAATCTCATTTTCTCACTTTCAGAACTCACTCAACAGTCCTGCTCTCACCTCATCCGGATCTGCAGGCACAGGAACACCTCCTCTTGGAAGTGATCTGAACAACACAGATCTCGAGAGTGCTGACGAAGAGCGTGTCATGTGTATGGCGTGCCGAGGTGTCTACCCATCCCGTCGCAGCCTAACCGGTCATATCGGACGGAACGAAAAGTGTCGGGAAATCATCGGAAGAAACTATTTGGATGCACTGGCCAACGGAGTGAATCCACCGATTCCTGGAACCGATGCAGCCATCAAATCAGGAGCAATCACCACTGGAGCCGATGGCATGTCCCCGGTTTGCCCGTATTGTGACCGATTCATTAGCCATTACAAGGGAAACATCAGGAGGCATATTAACCAATGTTGTAAGAGTGCTGAGCCAATGAAACGGCAGAGGATAGAAAATGGAGAGAAACATGCGCCAAAGAAGAAGATTAAGAAGGAGATGAACTCAAATGGATACTCTCACGAGTATACCGATCATGATTCATCTCCAATAAATGGAGGACAAGTTATGAATTCCCCCAAAATGTCTTCCCCATCCTCATCCTTCTACGGTGGTGCCAACTCATCTGAGTTGTGTTCTCCAACGGATTACTCCAACAACGGCTATGAACCCTATTCATTGAATGGACACACTCCGGCCACCTCTCCCCGTGAGACTCAAGTCCTTCAAGATGCGTACATCTGCGAAGACTGTGACTTCGTGACAGTTTACAAGGGAAACATGAAGCGCCATCTGAACACGTGCCACCCACAGCCCGATTGTAAAAGTTTGCGAGGTACTCTGAAGATGTCGATCTAAATATGATTTCGTTTCAGAGTGGGACTCGAAGCTTGAAGGAATGCGTGCGTCGAATTTGGGAATCAGTGGAGACCGGTTACAAGAGAGGTTGGCAGCGCACAAGGCGAACTCGTCGAGAGGAAGAAAGCCAAGGAAGAAGAAGGAGAACAGCGCGGAAGAGGTGAGAAATTCTGAAATTTTTGGGAGATCTTGAATCTGCACTGAATATTTGAAGCAGCCGTTTTTAGCTTTGTAGAAATCTAAAGCGCCCACCGTCACTGTTCGAATTCGAATTTTTTTTTCTGCAAAAAATCGAAAGAATGCGTTACGTTTACATTGTAAAGTTGACACTATTGAGGTTATTGATAGCACAGTCACGTGCCGAAACTTTCACGTTTTGTGTCCAAAAACCACGCTACCGTCCTTATGTATAACTATCAACAGCTAGGTGACTAAAGTGTAGGGCATGTTGGATAATAGTAACTTTGAAAGAATTCTGATCGAACGACTATATGAAACCACATAGTACCAAAACATTAATCATTGTGAGCTTCAGTGTATCTCAAGTGTCATCGACAACCTTAGGTCGGAAATTGGTCAGATTCCGAGCAGAATACCTGCTAACGTCGAGATCTGACCAACTTCCGACAGCCAGACAAATTTAGCAGGTCGGAAGTCACAACTTTTGAGCGAAAAGCCGACCAAGGCGCGATCTGAACTCTAACAAAATTCGGACCTTGTTCAATAGTTCAACCTCAACATTTTCCCATTTTTCAGAGCGAATCCATGGACTTCAAGAATGTCCTTAAAATAGAGCCAGACACCCTCCTGGAAGTTCTGAGTGCCACGTCAACTGTCATGGACGGATACCAAAATGGAAACAACTTCCAACCACCGCCACCGCCTCCGCCACCCCCGATGCTTCTGTAAATATCTCGTCCATACCTGTTTTTACTTTGTTTTCAGTTTTTTTTTCTTTTGAGTTCCCTCGACACTGACAACGATTTTGTCCCCCTCAGCATATCTCATTCCATGTTCCATTCTCCAAATGCTCATGACGTCTTCTACTTCTTCCCCACCTGCCACGTCATCTTCTTGCTTCATAATTTCTCTCACCCAATGATGACCAGTGCCATGTTTTGTGATTAGCATCGAATCGTCTAGTTAGCGCGTTTGAATCAGAGATGTTTAGATTTTTATACTTATTCTCCAGCCCCTATCGTTTTTTCATTGTTTTTCCCGCTCCTCTCGCTAGGCCCACACATTTCACACAACGTCCCCCCTACAACCTCTTCTTGTTTTTCTCCCGGCTTACTGTATCTTTCCTACCCCATTATACTTTCCGCCCCTCAAACTAATTTTACCTGCTCAGGTGCTAATACGATTTGCGAATTTCCCATTATGCCAACTTTCTTTCTCCAATCCACGCAAATAGGTAACGATTTTCTAATTGATTTGCCATGATGATCCTATGAATCAAAATTCTCCTGGAAAAAAATTGCGAAAAATGAACAATTTTCTCATTGAACCGCTTCTTCTTTACTTCTATACCTCCATTTTCACACCGCAAACATGAGCACGGGAAATCGAGAATTCGAAATTTTGGATTCTCAGTAACCACAACAACTAGAATATTCAGAAGACGGTTGAGCACGCGACTTCTTCGTTTAATGTTTGATAGTCATTCGCCTTCTCGCAAGACTAGAGACTATCGGTCGCTTTCAAAGCATGGTGAGTTTAGGAAGAATAGAACAGAAAGCGTATTTCTGAAAGTGAGTTTTAGTTCGGATTCATCCACGAAAGTATTCGACAGCTGGTCATTCGGAAGTATGGGGAGGATACGTGGCTTCAAGTACTGTAAGTGGAATGTCTTTGGATTTTCTTATTCTATCTTCTAGATACTAAATTTGACAACAAGTCGATATACATACTTGTTGCATAGTTTTCGTTGTTTACTCCAATTTGCAGTTGAGGTTTTAGAAGGGACTTACAGTAGTTTGCAGTAAGATGTACAATATAAGATTTTCAGTTGAAAATCGTTGAAAACGTTAACTTTGAGCAACTGAAAAAGTTCTTTCCCGTCACTTTTCTTTTCCAGGGAACGTTCTGGATTCGAAAATGGAAAGGAGAACATTGTCAACCACTACTACTCCGACACGGACACCTATGTCCTGGTTGATAGTGTCTCCATTGTTTTGAGTAAGTGTTGCTTCAATTCCAAAACTCCACCTCCCTCATTCAGAAGTAACCAAAGACCAAGTCTGGGAGATGTACGGTGGCTTCCTCATCACCTATTCCATGGAAATCGGATGGGATGAATTGGTGAGAAGTATGAGTCCGAATCTCAAGGGATTTCTGGACAACCTCGACAGCCTTCACTACTTCATCGATCATGTAGTGTACAAGGCCAATCTCCGTGGTCCGTCGTTTCGATGCGAGGAGAACCCAGATGGGACCCTCATGCTTCACTACTTCACTGGACGTCCCGGTCTCTATCACATTGTGAAAGGAGTGGTGAAGGAAGTCGCCAAGCTGGTGTTCAACTTGGACATCACTCTTGTGGTTCAAGGTAGAACCCAGAGAAGTGTTCACATGAATAATGGAGAAAGGGTTGAGGAACATGTTATTTTCTTGGTCAAGGTTAGGAATTCAAAAAACAACCCAAGAATATCTAACTGAATATTTCAGAACGTTGGGGAGAGCAGGCGTGACTCAGAAGCCTCCGGTGTCAGTCTGATGACGTCAGCTGGTCCAGATTTCGGGGAGATCGTAGATGATAACCTGCGAATGTCTCTTCAAGACTTTTCAAAAGCACTTCCGTATCATTTTGTTCTCGATGAGTCTTGCAAACTTGTTCAGTGTGGAGATGAGCTCTAGTTAGTGATCATTCAGGTGGTTGGCATTGAAATGTTACTTTTTAGCAACCACATTCCAAATGAGCTTTTGAAACCAGGAACCCCAATTCTGAGAATCTTTGAGATCAATCGTCCTCAAATACCGTTAGACTTCGAGAATATCTGCAACTTCATCAATGCTGTATTTGTACTCCAAGTCAAAACATCTCCATTGAAGAAAAAGCATATGGATGCTATGACTAAAGAAGAGCAAGAGCAAGAAGCGTAGGTCGAAACTGAAATTCACTTCTATGGTAATATTTACAGCGAGGCAATGGAGGCCGAGAGCACTTCCAATGAGCTAACTCAAGGATGCCATCTGAAGTTGAAGGGGCAGATGATGATGTTGTCCACCAAGAAGCACATTATCTACCTTTGCTCGCCATATGTCACTTCTATCAATGAGTTGATGCAGTTCGGAATGCGACTCACCGCGATGCCCCTTCACGATGCAACTCGCGATTTGATCCTGCTGAATCAACAAAGGCTGACAGATGTTGAAGTGAAGTGAGTTGAGACAAGACGATTCTGGATGACCGATTCTCATTTGCAGCTTGCAATTGGAGGCCAACAACGAACAGCTGGAAGCAATGACTCGCGAATTGGAAATCGAGCGAAAGAAGACAGACTCCATTTTGAAAGACATGCTTCCCAGGAAGATCGCTCAACAGTTACTCAGTGGAGAGCACATCGAACCATGCGAATACGAGGCGACTGTTATGTTTTGCGATCTTCCAGCTTTTCAGCAAATAATTCCACAGTGTCAGCCAAAGAACATTGTCTCGCTTCTGAATGAGGTCTTTCACAAACTCGATCGTATCGTTGTCCTTCGAGGAGTCTACAAAGTGGAGACAGTTTCCGACAGCTACATGACAGTTTCCGGAATTCCTGATTACACATCCCAACACTCTGAGACAATGTGCCACGTGGCGTTGGGAATGATGTGGGAGGCAAGAAGTGTCATGGATCCAGTCAACAAGACTCCGTTCTTACTGCGGATTGGTCTACACTCGGGAACCATCATCGCAGGAGTCGTTGGAACCAAGATGCCTCGTTATTGTCTATTTGGAGAGACTGTCACATTGGCATCTCAAATGGAGTCTCTAGGATTACCAGGAAAGATTCAATGCAGCAAATGGACATACTCCACGGCAATGGAGACTGGAAGATTTGAGTTCGCGCCAAGAGGACGAATCACTGTGAAGGGGAGAGGAGAAGTGGAAACGTACTTCTTGACGAGGAGCTTGAAGAAGAGTATTTGGGAGATTACGGACCACGAGAGAGGTTTGTTGCTGGAAAAGATCCGAATTGAAACATCAATATTTTCAGATGTTAATGTGAACAGTATTGAGGGATACGAAGAACTGGAGACCTCGATCGAAAATGCGCAAGCGGCTGTAAAACATGATAAGCCGAGAGGAACTCACAATAACTCTGCAGCATGTACCATTGCATAAACAACACACAATTTATTCATCAGAACTATCAAATAATTTCCGATAAATATTTAGAAGTTCAGGTTGGAAACATCCACATCAGCGAAATAGCAGTCTCTCTCGATTCCCATATTGTACTGATCTCCAGTTCCATCCTTGAATTTTGAAGTGACCACACGGAACCATCCGAGCTCTCCCCATGCCTCTCCCCAACTGTTTCTGGCAATCCAGTACTCGACTCCGTTCTCATCAACTCCCCATCCGGTCAAAGAGATGATGTGGTTTGACTCGAGATCGCTCTTCTCCGAGTAGACTCCCTTGACGTACTCATACTCGAACTTCTTGGTGGCTCCGATGGCACACGCGATTGGACCGCCCTTCTTGATCTCTGCCATGATGTTCTCACGTCCCTTGACTTGTCCGTAGTCCTTGACGTAGTAGCGAGTGTAGTTGTTGAGGGAGAAGCACTCGTTTGGCCAGCAGGATCCGCAACGATGGTATGGGTTGCATTCTGGATATCAAGTTGGATGAATGATGAACTAGCAGGGATTCCTCACCTCCATTAGTAGCTCTATAGACATTGCATCCCTCCTCAACAAGTCCCTGAATCTTAGCATGCTCGAGAACGTTTCCGATTTCTCCTCCTTGGCAGTTACCCTTTCCGTTACAGTCGATAATTTCTTGAGGAGACAATTGGGTCATTGGCCATCTTCCCTCACGAGCGACATTGAAACGGTCGTTGAGAGCTCCTAAAACGTGAATTACCTAAAAATCAATCACTTCTCTGAACAGTTTACCAGTGGTTCCGAACACCCAGCAAGATCCGCAGTAGACTGGGATGTGTTGGTTTCTGGTAGGCGAGCAATAGTTCTTTCCACTGACATTTCTCCAGTCCCATGCCGCTGGGAGGTCATTGGATTTGAACTCGACGGATTCCCACTCTCTTGGAGCTGTCTTAGACTCGAAGACCTTTCCGGACTTCTTCAAACAGCCACACTTAAGGTATGGACGTTCTTCCTCCCACTCTTCAGAAGACTCTTCAGAATCATCTTCGCCGGAAGACATGTCTTTCCATGATCCCTCATCCATTAGATCTTCAATAGACTCGTCAGAATCGAGTTGCTAGAATTTCTAGTTTTACAATCAATTGAACTGCTCCCATTTACCTCATAATATCCCTTCTCCACCTTCGCCTTGAGCATTGGCTCCAAGTCAATATCCCTCTCGTTGCTAGAATCCATGATTTCGACAACGTTCTCGTGGAAGTCCTCTGGGTAGACGATCTCCTTTCTTGGGACGTCAAAGTCTTTCTTGAGCATTTTTGGATAGTTGACAACTGGCTCTTTGTCCATTTCGAATGGGGATTCGAGCTTCATGTTCTGAAATAGAAAGTTCAGTTCATGATAGTCGAACTTTGAAAAACTTACTGGCTCAAAAATGACTTGTTCATCCTTCTCTTCCTCTGGAACATCATCAACAATATCTTCGACAATCTGGTTCACCTCGATCTTCATGTCATAATCTTGACCTCCCAACTCTTCCGGAGCCTGAAGCTTCTCCATCCCAGTGAACTTCCTGGTGAGGCGGATGGCCGCGCTTGGAATGTTGAAAATGTTGGCCTAAAATTATTTCGTGTTTATTTTTAATTCTGAAAAAGAAATTGCTTGCCTGGCATAACCCAAGGACCATAAAGAGTCCTAAAAACTTTAAATTCATTGTTTCGCCGGCAGCCACTGGTTGAGTAGGGTAATAGAGATGAAAAATACAAGGAAAGTCGAAACGAGAGCGCAAGCCCTCTTATCATTGTCATCGTTGGTGCTGAAAACGAAACGATGAAATACTGATAAAAAAGGAGAAATAGTGTGTGGAATGAAGATAGGAGTGCTCTTCTGAAAGTTGAGAATCAAATTGAAAAATTAGCAGTAGAAAAGGAAGAAAAATACATCTGAAATAGAAGTTGGATTACCATTATTGATGTTAATACCAAAGTTCGGAGAATCTCAAATAATAATACTCGTACGTTTTTAGATGTTTTTGGCTTCTCTTAACTTTCAAAATATTTTCATCATCTGATTTTTGAATATGTTTTGATAAAGTGTATTTGGCTCTGTCTGTTCGTATCTGATGTTACCTTATTATTGGTTTTTGACATCATACTATAAAAATGCCACATTTTTAATTTCTCATATTTTGAAACCCGCGAAACATCACTTATATCTCGGTTCGTTTTTGCTGAAACAAGTCTAATCAAATGTTTTGAATCCTCGTTGCCGTCTTAGTCTGGCTTGAATCCACGGGGAGAGAAGTTTGCTTGTATCTCGGTTCGTTTTGAGCTAACAGAAATCAAATCACAGCTTGGGATTACTGATGTCGATAAACATTTTTCCTAGCTCATTTTCGAAGTTCAGACTCTTTCAGTGTTTCTTTCAAAAACTGTTCTTCATCCCTCACGTGTTTCGCCAAACTCCAAACACTGGTTGATCTCGAAAGTGTCATTGCAGATATTTCAAAAAAAAAGGTAGCATTCCAAAATCACTCTTCCTCCCGTAGATAACCGCAACCTCACCAGATCAAAAATCGGCGCATTGGCAACCGGTTCCAAAAACATTCACAGTTATGTATGGTTTTGACCTCGAGAGTAGTATGCCGTTTGATGGTACACGTACCCAACCTGACATATACACACAGTATTAATTAGTTTCGCAACTTTTTGGAGAGACGGGCACGCGAGAGAAGAGGTACAAGTAGAGAGTGACTGATCTGCCCTCGAGAAGGAGAACCAGTTTCAACTGCCTCCATGGCCGAATCAACTTCAACCCCTGACGATCGGAGGTTGACGTGGCATCGCGGAAGGCAACATCATCTCGACGACATCAAAGACGAGTCTTCAGGTTTTCTGAAGGAATGAGCCTGTTTCAGTGGATCACACCACCGGTAAGTACACCAATTACATTCCTTATGAGGGATGGACATACATACACCTGAAAACCTGAATTCTGAATCAAGAACCTGAATCCTGGTCTTCAATTTACTACTACTATGTGTCGTTTTCCTTGCAACGCCCTCGTGGTTCTCGAAACAAGTAAACATTTGTTTCACCCCTATGATGACCTCCCACAAACTGAAACTTTGCTCATTGAAAATTCAATTATTCCAGAATTGATGAAACAAATTTCATTTAAACTATTGTAAATTCAAAATGTCACCGCTCGAGGGGTCAAACCGGTCCGATCCGATTACTTAGAATGTCCCTCTTGGTGAGAGTTTCGTATTTTGCATTTTTATTTTCAGAGCTACTCTTTTATTGTCAAAAGGTTTTTTGATCCCTGAGACTCAAGACTTTGAAATCGGATCCGTTTTCATGGGGGGAGAGCATTTGCATTTTGACTGGGGATTGTTCATCTCAAAGTTGAATAAGATTTCGACGAGTTCATAGTTCTAATTGTAGGAGGATATTGGGTTTTGCAATGGTTTGTCTGCATTGTTCGGACTTTCTGATTTCAAGTTAAGCTTTTTTTGTATTTAAGTTTGGAGCCAAAGTTTACTGTGTTCCCATTTCTTACATTGATCGCGTTCCACGACCGAAATTTGAGCGAGAGTTTTGGTTTAATTGCTCTCCTGGTATAAGTTGCCTAGAAGGCAGATAGGTAGACATTTTGAAATAATATCAGGGAAACCTCAAGGAAACATTTTCTATGTGATACTGAACCTAATCTTGATGCAATTAGTGATCACTATTTTCAAAAGTTTGAAGAATACATGAAAACAGCATCTGACAGAATTCGAAACAACCTGAACCTGGGCTCAATCAATATTAAGAATTTACGAAAACCGCAAAGTTTGAAACCGAAACCACTAAGACACCATTGAAAAGAAGGTCTTATTTTGGCTGGTGAGTTCATTTTGAGCTTTTGTTCAAAATAACAATTTAGGAGACAGAAGATGTTTCCTTTTCAATCATATCACATTTGAATTCCTCCTTGTTCAGCATCGTAAATCATCCTTTCCATCAACATCGAAATACATCCTCCTCCACTAGTTGAAACTAAATCGAGTCCAAAGCTGCACCAACAGGTGTTGATAAATCCCGTTGAAATCCCATTAATCACAAGTTCCGAGCCTTCTCCACTCAACAGATGGCTCACTCTATCCCGATGAACTTTTCTCTCAAAACTCAATGGAAAAAAATGTTTAGATTTATGGGGTCTCCACGAAGCGGTTCTGATGGATCCTCTAACATCTGTCAGAGCTCGATTTCCGATTCTAGTTTCCAGATATACTACTGGATTTTCTACCGTACCCATTCCGCTATAAAACACACGATGCACGTGCTGTTCCAGTTTGCTCCTAGCACAAAACAACTGGAATACATTTATGTAGTATTCAATGTATGCAAATCTCTAGATTCTCCAAAGAACAGGTGTCACTTTCCAATGTCCTTCAATGCTTTTTTCAGGGGTTTCATTAGATATGTCCTTCTGTTTCGTTCCCTTCTAAGTTTCTCAATGCCATGTCATTCGGCATTTTCCGGCTCATCCACCGCTTAATAATTAGTACGAAACCAGTCAAAAAGAGGGATGAAGAATAAGTGCAATAGTTTTTTTTCTGACTTCCACGGGCAGGTGTCCTTGTCTCTCGTTTTCAAGGTCTTACCACATTTCGGAGGACCAGTAGGCTCATCATTAGTCCCTCTGTCGATTCTCCCCCGTCAGTCATCGATGCCATTTCAATCGGTCCGGTTTCTGCCATTTAGACCATCTGGAGACGAGAAGCAGAAGAAGGCTTCTGTCTCTTCTTCGTGTTGTGTCCGGTTTCGATTCACTTTACGCTCATGCCATTGTCCTTTGCCTATTGTAAGTAGTGAAGGTTTTTGATTACCGTCTCTCATTGAAAAGGAGAAAACCAAGAAGTTAGGTTGGTCGATTGATATAGAAGGTGATAACCTGTTCCAGTTTAATCGCAAAGCATTGTTGTTGCACCCTATGTGTTGAACTTGAAAACTATCGTTTTCGAATTTCGCTATCATCTCATTCTCCGTCTTCTGACGACTCCTTCCGATTCTCGACAGTATGCGAGAATCGGAGACATTACAGCAATCTTAAGACAGTAGGTTGTTGGCAAGTGAAGATGTAGGGGAGTAGAGAGTATATTTTAAATTCCATAACCAGTTTGATCACACGTCCACAGAAACATTCACAAGAAAGAAGTAAAACATCATCAGTAACTTTTTTCTCTGCAAATAGTGTTTCATCTTTTTGAAATTTCGTAGCTGTACAGAAAGCTCGGTTAGTTTCAACTATCCACAAACACCACGGAGAATGGCTTTTAAAAAGTGTATTACTTTCCAGACTTCAGAATCTGATAATCAGAAAACTCTGAGAGAACAAAAAATTGGAACATGAGATTCGGTCTCCGAGCTCGAGACCACTTCTAGAGATTTTGTAACAGTGATGGTATCTGAATACTTAGGACTCCAAGTTTCCATTCGGTACCAGAATAACACTAGAGTTTTGGATTCAAGAACTTGAAAGCTCTTTAGCACCCCAACCTCCGACCCCAGTCGTTGACCAACCTGAAGTCTTCCGATCGCCCTTCTCTTTCGCATTTTCAAAAATTCAAATTCCTCTCTCCAAGTGTTCCTGTTCAAAATTGCGAATTCCTTTGTTCGGGCGTCGGTTCATCAAGTCGTCATCACCATTTCCAAGTTCACCCCTCTTTTTTAACCTCTCCTCCTCCCCTATCAAGGTCGCTTCTTCTACCTAGAAACCTATACCGTCACACCATTGTCCGTGCCAGACACGGACACTTTTCCCTCTTGAAAGTTCTATACACACTGTATGATAAATGTGCTCGACAAAAAACTGAGACCCTTTTGGAGCAAAAAGTCCCGTGATCGGATGACGGCTGAAACTTGATAAGCAGAAGGAAAACTGATAAGAGCGAGGAGTGAAGTACAAAGTGCGCTGACCTGTAGGATAGATGACATGATAAACAGTGCAATTAGGATTTCAAAAACATGTAAACAAAACTGGACAAAATTAATAATGGCCAACAAAAACTTGGGTAATTGAGTGTTGTAAAACTGGAAGTTTCACCACTATCGTCTCCATTCCCCGTTTTTTTCGCTATCGTATTCCTTTCACCACCAAACCACTACACCAAAACTGGACGACGCTTTTGGGTCCAGGTGTAAGAGTATCTCTCTCTGTATGTGTATGCATGTATTCCTGTCCTTTAGAGGTGGAAGTGTTGAGAGAGAAGATTGCGCCTGGAATCGTGCCAACTCGTTTGACTGGTATCTCCCCCCACCGCCTTCTCACTCGATGACGACGACCGGACTGTCTTCTCCACGATGGCAACTTCTGGCGGAGGCGAAAACGGGAGGATGAGGAGGGATATTGGTGAGGGAGAAGAGGTGGTGGATGGGAAAGAGTGTGAAGATCAGTGGAGACAAAGTGATCTGACTGGACAGCTAGCCAGCTACTCTACGATTTGCAAAATGAAAAGAGAAGTGGAAGAAGGCGACAAAGAAATGACTGGATTTCATATAATATCTGAAGCTTGTATTCTCCTTTCTCATTCTATGTCTCTTCAGACGTTTTTAGTGAAGAGTCGTTCTTTGACAAGAGAAGAAGGACAACATACTTTATGATGTTGATCATCAAGGTGTTTGGATTTACACCTCACTTTTTGAATTCCTTCATTTCTTTTCATTTCTTCTCGTGGATGCCACTGGCTTGCGTGCTCCAACATCCGTCAGCTTGTTGTTTCGACGGAGCACCTTGATGCTCCGATTAGGTAGACCATCTATATGGCTTTTGAAAGTTCGGATAAGGGAGGAAGGCAACAGGACATCTCAGACCTAGAGCACTCTCGTTAACAGCCCTTCTTGTTGCGAAATTCTGAATCCCCGGTGGAGATCAGAGCTCGCTTTCTTTCATCTTATCCACCTACTTTCTAGGTTTATCTTAGTCACACGTGACAGTTCAGATAACCGGTTACCTCTCATCTATGAATTCCTTATCATACTTTTCATACCGTAACCCCAGACAGATGCCCAAACCACGTTGTTCAGATTCTGAATCCCAAATTTTTTTCATATCTCCGTAACCTACATTTCAACCACTTTTCGAAACGGTTTGTCCTTCCCATTCTTACTCTCCGTCGTTACTACCACCATCACTATCTACCGTATTCCAAAAGGTCAGATTCAATTACTCGATATCCATTTTCTCGGCGCCTCTTCCTCTCACACCCTATCTATTTTCGGCACGGCGTCTCTTCTTCCTTGTTTCCTTCTTCTTATTCTTCTCCGTTCACAATTTCGATCAACCGGTTTTACGCCCGTCGAAGGTTGCGCAATCGGACCGCCTCTGCTATGAGTGAGAAAAGAAAACGAGGTTATGTGTCGTCTGCACTTTGCATCTATCCAGTTCTCCTACTAGATAGTAGAACACATTTTGCTCCGCTTGCAGAATCTGGTCTTGCATGCGAGTCTAAAAATATTCGCATTTGGAGCAATTTATAGAAAAGCAGTAAACTTTGCGGAGCTCTCTCTCTCTCTCTCTCTCCTCAATGTTGTTCTTCAGGTCTACCTTGGTAACCAGTTACCAGTTTCTTGTTTGTGTACCGCCCGCGCGCCTCCCCCCGGGTATCGACCCTCAAAAATTTTTTTGCCACGGGGTCTCGATTTATTTGAGTCTTCTTCTCTCCTGCCGATTCTCGATTTGATTCAATGGAGTCGAGATTAGTTTGGGGGATATTTTTCAAACCGTTCGAAATTTGAATTTTTGCTTCGTTGAACACATTTCACGACTTCTAAGAGATCATCAGTTTTTTTTGTTTCTTTGATCGGTTCTTTGTAGAACTATCGAAAATGGTCCCCTATCTCGATGCCCATCGAAAAACATATTCCAATGGCTTTGCGGATCTAGGCTTTCCACTCTTGTTTTCTGAAAAGTAGACCCATCGAATATCGAGACTTCAGAACATAAGTCCAAATATATTTTCATGTAGACGGAAGTCCAGATCAAGCTTCCTCCCACGGTGGGTTCAAGAGTTTTAGAAATGAACCGTACACACACACATGCTCCCCCGAGCACACATTGTGCTCTCACAGAGAGCTCTAGTCAAACGCAAACTTTTCTCTTTAACCCAAAACTTTCTCTCTCAAGGCGCCAAGAATAACTTACCTATAGTTGTCCCTCCGTCTCTCCGGCTCTCGATATTTTCCACGTGTCAATATTAGCTGAGCCAAAACGAAAGTGAGAGGAGAGGGGGAGAAGGAAAACTAAAACAAGACATTAGAGATAGTGGAGTTTCTATTTTATAATGTTTGTAAAAAAAGTAAGCGAAAAAACGTTAAAGTTTAAACTTATCCAGTAACTCTGTTTACTCTACCCCTACTTATGTGCTGAACCGTACCTTTTTCCCCAATTTTCTTCCTCCATTCATATATACCATCAAGGTCAGTATCCTCAACTGTCGTTTTTCCGCGTGCGAGACAATCCTTCCGCTCCCGACTGACCTCTACGCGTCTGCGCTTCTTCTCAAATCCCATTCCATCGCATTTTTTCGCCGTTCTTCGAGGCAAAGAAGACCTTCAGTCAATTTCTGTAGTAGTCCTTCTTCTTCGGATTCTGAATACTAGGTCACCGTTTCAATCTTTTTTGGTTTTTTTTCTCAGTGTAGTCGTTTGATGTGTCTCCCGATTCGTTTTTCTGGTCAAAGTATCACTTTGAAGTTTTGAATGTCTCTTTTGAAACACAAATTTTCTGCATCACGACGAGCAAAAAGGGGAAAAAATGGGGGAAAGTGTTATCCTGTATTTAGCATATCTATTGTGCAAGGTTCCACCCCGAAATTTGCATATCTTCTTGCCCCCCTCGCGTCTTCATTTTTACTCCCATTCTCATTTTCGGTTATGATGCAAGAGCCAAGACATCAAAGTCTTTTTTCCAGTTTAAGCCCTTCTTCTCAATCATCACTTTTCCGTGTTATCAGTTTCCACCACCAGCTCTCGTGAACTATGCACCAATAAATATTTGTCGGCACTGTCGGATGGTCTTATCTGGTGGTGGAGGGAAACCTCTACTCTCATGACTTCGACTTTCCCTTTTCACCCAATCACAATTCTACTTTGGTCTTCGTACCTCTCTTATCACCTAAGGCTTTCCTTTTTGTGGAAAATGGGCGGGGATGTGACCTTTCGAACCGGGGGATTAAGACCGTCATTAATCATATCTAAAGGTTCTAGTCACGGGTCAAAGAGTGTTCATTAAGTTATCCATGGAACTGTAAGGGAAAAATGTTGGTATGAAAATGATATCAGTAAACTCAAAAGTGACAGGTCGAAGTCTAGTTTGAGCTTTTCTGATTGTCAACTTTTGAAATTTATGGAACTCAAAACTGGATCTTCAAATCTCTCAGATCTCAGAATACAACATTTTGTTAGTTGACGAATTTTCGATGTATTACAGGAACCGAGAAAAATTTGGTCAAGAAAATACGGTCTCTCCCAAGTCTGCACCTCAAATATGGCCCCTCGAAATTTGCATTTTGTGGATGTGAGATCCGAAAAAACATTCCATACCAATTTTGACTTCCCTCCCTTCCATTTCAATTCTTTTCAATTGAGATGCAGATCCGATGCAAATGAAATGCACTCCCTCAATACGTCTTGTGGAATATGAATGAGGAGACTAAGAAGAAGAAGAGGTCGAGGAGAGAATGAACTGGAGGACCCCTCCATTTTTCTTATTCCCCACATCCTGTCTTGTACACAACAACTATAGTAATACAATGTGCTCCGTCTTCTTAAGGGAGGTCGATGCGTCAGCACGTGTCCTTACTATCGCCTTCTATTCGTCGATTATTCATAGAGTTGGTTCGTCATCATCCCAAAAGTATTACACACACCATTCAAATTTTTCACGGTTTCTCTTACAGAAACTTTTGAAATTCCGGACTCTCTTTCGTTGATTGCACAAGAATCGGAGCGAAAGCGTTCTGTTATCAGATGCCGGCGTTTCGCTCTCTTCTTTTATCAATTTGAGGCAAAAAGCCAGCCGTGCCTAGTTTTTTCACCTCTCGACCCTATTCGTCTTCCTCTTCTTCTCCCCCAAAGTCGTCCGCCAAAGAATCTCTTATCTCTAGAATTCGCCCTCCTCCTCCGGGGTGTTTCGCTGCGAACTTAAAACGCGCCATTCCTCTTCATTCCCCCCTACTCCGATCATCATTCGCCCTCTATCATCACCTCCTAAATCATTCCCGAAAATGAGCACGTTCGCTGAGTCGGCGGCTCTTCTACAAGCCACCATGGGCGTGTCTCCTCTTTCTCCGACTCCTACGGTCATCAACTCAACTACTCCAGCGAATAATAACAATAACAGTAGTGTCGTTGACTACAATTCTCTATCTCTCCAGATGCTTGCGGCACCCAACGCCGTCTCCCTAGCTGCTGCCAACGGATCCGCATCGCTTCTCGCTGCCGCTTCCGCCGGACTGAAATCCAACAACAACTCAAGCGACAAAGTACCAAGGCAACAGTGCTACCTTTGTGATCTACCCCGCTGGCCATGGGCAATCATCAATGATTATATAGAACCAGTGTGCAGAGGATGTGTCAATTATGAAGGATCAGATAGGTTAGTTTGATCAAATGTCTTGTTTTTGTTCGAAATTCGAACCATTTTGCAATCACATGTCACAAGTTCAGGGCTGACACCTTTCTGATAAGAATTTCTCTTCACTTTCTCTTTTCAGAATTGAACTTGTCCTCGAAGAAACACGTCAACAGAAGAAACTACAAGGAGTGGGCATTACTGATCCAACAAATGCCAAAGCCTCCCATCAACTTCCACAACATGCTTCTCTCCAGACAACCCCAGTCCCATCACAGAATGGAATCGGAAGGATAAGTCCCCAAAGAACACCCCAACCACCGGCACTTCCGACTTCTCCCTTCCAAATGCCCAATATGAACAACTTGGAGCAAGCGTTGGCTCATCAGAGACTCCTCCAGATGACCCATGCCAATCCACGTGCTGTTGATGATCTCATTCAACAGTCCCTGAGAACTCTAGGAGCTCAGAACCCTCATCTTCTTGCTCCATTCATGATGATCCCAACCACCACTGCTTATCCGAATCCCAGAAAGCGTGAGTCTGACGAGGAGCAGAAGCCAGAAATCTACGGAAAAGTTCAACGAGGTATGTGGTAGTAGGCGTTGTCAGTTAAAGGTTCTAGGTTAGAAAATTATTTGAAAAAAAATTGACATCGTCCTAGAAAACCGGTTGTTGCGTAAAGTTGTGATGGTGCCCCCTTCATCCGCCACCAATTCTCCTACGATTAGCCCGTGTCTCTTCTCTCGAATTGCGTAACACACCGATGCCCCTATGAGGGCGACGAAAACCAGCCGAATTTAGAAGAATTAGAGGAGAAAAAAAGCGAGGACTAAAAGAGTAGTAAGAGAGAATAGAATGAGTGACCTCGAGAGAAAGAAAGGGCTAGATATGGGGTCACCATTGGTAGGGAAAAAAACAAACCGGTTTTCCGAATGGTAGTAGTAGTGTCTATGACGGCGCCTGGCACCAAGGGTCATCATCCCCTCATCATCTACCTTTTTTCCAGGAGATGCCCAAACTACAACGGCCTCGCCAACCTCCACCCACTCGCCCGAACATCCGGGACTCAAGGATCGTCGAGCAGTTGCTCCAATCGAGAGAATCCTGCGATGCACCCTGTGCAACGAGCGTCTTGAAGACACCCACTTCGTCCAATGTCCAAGTGTCGCGATGCACAAATTCTGTTTCCCGTGCTCACGGAATAGCATCAAAGATCAATGCAGAAGCACCGATATGTACTGTCCATCGGGTGACAAGTGCCCACTGGTCGGAGCTGCCATGCCATGGGCATTCATGCAAGGAGAGATTGCCCAGATCCTCGGAGACGAGTACGAAGACTTCAAGAAAACCCGAGAGGCTCATGGACTTGCCCCGCCAATGGGAGCCAACTCGGCCACGCTTGCCGCCGCCGCTGCCGCACAGGTTGGTCATTTTCAGTGTTTGAACAGTGAATGCCCTCAATCATACACCCCAACACTAATCTAGCACGTGTGATACTTTGTTATTGTGATGACTTCTATCACTTGCACTTTCTTCTTTGGTTTCAGTTGAGACGAAGACAGCATGCTCAGAGAAACCAACGTTCGATCACCAGATCCTCAATTAACACTACTTCCTCTTCCACTTCTTCCACTTCTAGCCTTGTAAGTCACTTACTAACATAACTATCAAATGACCACCAGGTCAAGAATGTTCTCAATTCTTCGAAATTTCAGAATGGCACCAACCAAACCTCCCCAGCCTCAACGACAACTTCCGCGGCTTCATCCACCTCCGCCGCCACGTCACCACAAAACTAGATGACGTCATCCAAATAGGCACCAATAATTTCTTCCCTTTCTCAGTCTTCCCTTTTCCTGACTCCGTTCAAAGCTCTGCTCGCAATGCTTTTCTATGCTTCAATACGATCTCTGCCCTCCCACTTTTCCCCTTTGAAACTTTCTACTGTGTCTTTACTCTCGATGTGGTCCCAATTTTCCGGTGAGCCTCTCTCTCATTTTCCAAATGTTCTTCTGCTATGGGATTTTTAACAATTCTAGATATAGGTCCTTCTCTCCTCCACACACACACACTGCTGCTGGGAATTACGGTTTCACACACAACTCTTTGTTTTTTTCAGGCCTCCCCATTCATTTTCCCACTTTCGTTTCCGGAAAAACAAAAAAATACCCACCAAAGCTTTCATTTTCTTAAAACTCTTCTTCATTCTTCGTATAAAGCTTTGAACATAATATTGG
Source organism: Caenorhabditis sp. 40 LS-2015 (assembly GCA_900536305.3). Lineage (NCBI taxonomy): Eukaryota > Metazoa > Nematoda > Chromadorea > Rhabditida > Rhabditidae > Caenorhabditis > Caenorhabditis tribulationis. The sequence continues at coordinate 51,230 of LR543269.1, forward strand.
TACCCGGAAAGCAACATTGCAGATTTACAATATATACATATTCTGTATCAGATATAAAATCATGCAGACGGATGGAAGGAAGAAATCTTGGACCGGTGCACAAAGATGGTCCCTGTTCTTGTGTTTGCCTTATTCGTGCCACAGCATTTTGGATGAATTTCCGTGTGGAAATACAGCATGACGCTTCTGAAAATTCGTTCCCGGAAACTGCTTATCACGTTCGACACCAACGTCCACTCACCCATCAAGCGCGTGAATTAGGAGAAAGCTGACGGACAGGAAAATGAACTGATACCAAACTGCTGAATTGAGTTTGAAGAGAATCGTGCAGTTGATCATGTCGATCAAGTGGAGCGTGTCCTGCATTACGCTCTGGAAATGGGGTGATTCCGAGGGAAAGTAGGGAAGACATATTTTTATCTGGGGTTTGTTGGTAAACAAGTGGTTTCGGTAAAAGAAAAAAGGTGAATAACAGAGAGACTGAAATTAGCAGACTGGTGAAGGTTAGTAAGAGAAAAAACATATTGCAACATCGAGTGTTTGCACAATTCATGATTATGACATATTAACTGGTCAAGAAGTTCAAAGACGTCAGGGAGTGGCAAAAAAAGCATCAAAAACAACAATCGACGAATCGGGAAAAATTCAGTATCTTATGAAACTTTGGCAATACAGTTCCGCTCAGAAGCATATAAACTTTTGTGATTACCATTGCAAAATGATCGACAATGTTGATTTTTGAAAGATCGAAAAATGACTGTTGCTAAAGATAAACTTGGTCAATTTTTTACCAAAAAAAAACTCACTTGAATATACATACTGATTCTTCTCTTCCTCCTACTGATACTGTCCCCCGATGAGACTCCCTCCACCTGAAAATCCGTGTCTTCAATTTTCCATTCTCAACTTCTGTCCACTATCAAAAGTCATATGCTTCTCTCTCCGTTTTGAAATCTCACCCGACTAGAAACTAGTTTCAAGAAAGTGGCAAAATTGAGTGAGTTTGAAGTGATTGATAGAGTGAGAATTGAGTAGAAAATGAAATCAGCCAGCCACAGGGCACATTCAAAATCCTCCGGTCGCCATGAGAGTATGTCCGGGTCGAAAACGAATCCACATTGGTCTGGAATTACTTTGAGTGGGTTCTTGATTTAATGATGTGGGGGTCTTGAGTGAATTAATAACCTCATTTTTTAGTGTTTCTACTTCGGTTACTGAATATAGCCTGACTGAGCTGCAACTTAATTATCAGATTACTATTTTCGATTTTCAGAGATCACACTCAACTTCTTATGATGTTACAATCAAAAAACAATTTCTCACCTGGAAATCCAATTACTGTGTAGATAACAGCAATGCACAAAGCGACTATTATAGCCATGTTTGTAATTGGGAATCTGGACACTTTCATCGAGGAGACTGGAAAGTAGAGAACGTAGAACCGATTGAAAGACATGCATACTTGGAGAAGTGGACCTGGAAGGTTGCGGTTGTAGCGGGGTCAAGGGGTCCAATATTTGAGGTGTTAGACTTTGGTTCAATGGACATTCGACGTCGCAAATTTTTTAAACAATTTCGAAAAGCAGAGATCAATTTTGTACAAGCTTCCCCAAAAACGGAACATATTTTTCAGCTGAAAAACATTTGCAATCTCGAAAATTCAGATTCCCAGACCTCATTGCGGAAGGAAACTTACAGGTTTTTTGGTTTTTTTCAGGTGCAAAAATCTGGAATAACAACTCTGAATCTCTAATCGAGTCGATTGTCCTATCAAAAACGAGCACGTTTTGTATTGTTGCTCAGGTTATTATCATCCATTTCAGATTTTTTTTTCAAAAAGCCAGATGACGTCAACTTTCAGAATCGTACTTTGACAATAAGATTGTTTCGGTTGATTAATTTATCAGTAGATCTACAAAACAAGTTACCCAAGATATAGGCTCCCCATCCGGCAACTTGTCCAAATGCAACATTCAAACTTCTCGGTATAGTCTCATACTTTGGATAACTGAAAACTCATCGAAGAATTTTCAAAATGTTAGTGTAACTTACAATGCACATAATGGAGTTGACCAAATCAAGAAGGTGAAACATACAATAGAATTCGGTATTGACTTCATGATGCATAATTTGTGAAATCCACTAAACGGTCTCTTCCTAGTTGAAAGTTTGAAAAATACATAACCATTCACTATAAGACCAGGTGCACTTATCTGAAAATGACACATGAAAACAGAGCTTTCACAACAAGTTACCATTCCCAACAAAAAAGTAGCTAATAAGGATAGATCGAACATCTCACTGTAGACTCCCGAAAAGAGGAGAAAAAGTTAATCAGAGCCAAAAGCGAGCGGCATAAATGCACACAAATGGAAAATCTTGCCAACTTCTTCCTCTTTCTTTCTATGAGTTACTCAGCCCGAAGAAAAATCTGATTACCAAGTCAGTCTGGCCAAAAATTTTCGTTTTCGATAGGTTATTCAAAAACGGAAAGAATGAAAGTATAGAATTCGAGGTGGATTTTGAGTATTCTGTTGTTTTTCCTCTTTTCTGATGAATTCTGTATGTGGGAGGGAAATAAATTATTGGTTTTTCTCTTTATTTGTGCCAGATATTTGATTAGTGGAAGAAGGCACACAATTAATGAAAAAGGAATGTCTGATGAATTTCATGATGATTCCAAGAATTCACGAAAAAAAAATTTATTAGATTCCGAGATCAATGAGTTCAGATTCAGCAAAACCTAAAAGAAAATATCATCTATCAAACTGATAGTGAACTCTTTCGGAAGTTTGGCCAACAACGGTCCGAATGAAAACAGATAAATATCCCGTAACTTCTTCTGCTGCACTTCGACTAGTCCCAAAATTCCAACCAACTCCACGAATCTAGACGGACCACGATTGCTGTTTTGAAAGCAAAAGTCTTGAAGAATCTTGGCCACACGACACCGTTCTTTGTCCAGAACTACTTGAGCGCGTTCGGAAAGACCGCAAATCGCTGGAATTAAGAATTAGCAAGTGTAGTTGAATAATTTTGACACAATTATTAAATCTCGAAAATGTTATTGCTTGAATATCGGACACCCGTCTAGCATCTGCGTTACAAAAAAGACATTTCGGCCTACCTGGATTGCAAACACAAATAGCTTTCAGCAACAGAAACTCTTCATTAGAGATCTCAATCCGATACAGTGGATCCAGTAGCATAGAGACTTTATCGTAGCCGGGTTCCCTGAAAAACAGTCAACAGTTGGTCTGTTTTTCGACCAACTCACTTACGTTCTATGCGGATGTTGAGATCCGTCTGGCTGAGTGATATACTGTTGCTTATTTTGAATGGTAAAATAGGAGATATGGAATATTGTGAGTCCGATTGCAGCGTGTTTCATTAGTACCAGCTGATCCCGTCTATCCAATGTATTAAAGAACCAGAAAGTTCTGATGTACTCGATGGAAGTGAGCAGGTTGAAAAACCACCAGTGTTTCTTATCAGGCTGGTATTTTTGAAAATAATTGTGCTGGAACTTCGCAAGTGGGTTCACGACAATAGGCCAATTGGGAAATGGCTGAAAAACGGTCAGTTTCAGAAATAAATCAATTTCGTGTTCAACCTCATAATTATCAGCCAGGCTGAGTTTGTTTGTGGAATTTATGAGAGGCTCAAGTTTTTCGATTTCCTTCCAATCCGGGTTATAGGCAGATCTACGAAACTTTTCAACTTTTGAATCGAGATGGACTAGCATTTCAACAAATTCTTGCATTATGTTCTCAGCAAACTTCAACTGCTCGATCTTTGAAATAGTGTAAGTATTCCCTTCCCCAGTCTTGAACTCCAGAGCCAACGGGTTCATACCAACCAAAATGCACTTTTTGAACCGACAAGCTTGACACCTTAGAAGTGGTTCCTCTGGAAGAATGAATTGGTTGCTGATTGAATTAGAAATTATTACTCACTTCTTTTCAATAGATCATAACAATCTTTGCTCAAACTGCATTCAACGACTTTTCCAGATAACAACTGCCGTCGGAAGAACGTTTTGCATCCTTTACACGTGGCAACTTCACAGTGGAAACCATGTGCGGAACGATCGCAAATCATGCATCTCCCGGGGAGCGAGTTCGTTGATAAGAATTTGGGAGCGGAAAGTGACGGCGGATCCATTGAAATCGACTGGGGTGATTCGAAGATCACGAAATCAAAATGTTGAAGAAATGAAAACAACTGGGCCAGCAAAATAGAAAGGAACTAATAGAAAGGTCAAGACAGGAATTCCCTCCGCATTGTACAGATGGCCTTGATCGGTAAACATCACGTAGTCCAATTTGTGAAGAGATGTTGTACAGATTGGTCCATTATATAGATTAGATTCTGGGAAAAAATAATCCACTTGTACAATGTCCATTCTTTACGAGTTCATTATCTCATCCAAAAATTGCACAGAAAACGGAAATTTAGCTATAATTGGTCCAATGTGATAAATGTGAATATCCTTTTGAAGTTTTTGTTGATGTACCAAGACTGATATGATTCCAAGAAGCTCCACAAACCGTTTGGGTCCATCTGTCCTATTCCTCAGGCAAACATCCAAAAGCACATCCGCATACTTTTGGCGTTCGATGCTGATCACTTTTTGAGCACATTCTGAGAGTCCGTGAACTGCTGAAACGTTATTCATTTCGAAGATTCTAAAAGTGATTCCCTCACTAGGATTGCAAAGACATATTGCTTTGAGTAATACGTACTCCACTGGTTGAATTCCACATCGAATCAATGGAGCTATGGCCATAGAGAAAGCTTTGTAGTGGTATTCACTGAAAAATATTCAAGTTACTTTTGGTGACTTTCAAAATACTCACTCTCTCTGTGGCAGTTCTACACCATCAGGATGTATGCATCTATCCATTTTCCTAGACACCGCGAAATAAGAATTGTGGAGGTTCACACACACGAGAGTAACGTGCCCAATGAGAATGGTTTGATCCTTGATATCCAAATCATGAAAGAATTTGAAAGTCTTCATGTATTCGATTGTCGTCATTATGTTGAAAAGCAACCACATTTTTCTAAAACCACTGATTAATTAAGAAAACAACTGCAAATTTTACTGATTAGCTGGAGGGGGTGCTGGAGCAAGATTTGGACTTGGTTGATGTGAAAAATCAGGAACATCTCTCATTCTCGATAATTTCGGAAGTTCTACTTGGTTCGTGAGTGGCCAACCTTTCATTGCCTGAAAAGTTTGAATGTTCATCAAAGTTTTGAGGTTTAGGAACTGACACCGAGTCGGTCAGCCATTGCAAGTTTACTGCTGCAAGTTATGAGACCTTCCACGGAAATCTGCCAGTCCATGAACGACGGATTGTAAGCAGAGTTTTTGAACTGGTCTAACCGAACCTCTAGATAGGTTAACATGTTGATTATACTTCTTTGAAGTGTTTCCTTGGGTACTACTGTTATTACTGCAGGAGATTCGGTGTCTTCCAGATTTTTCTTGACAGCAGCATTCTTATAGTTGAGACACTGATCCTCGCCTTCTTTCAGTTCAAGTGCCCGGACATTCATTCCAACTTCTATGCACTTCTGGTATCTACAAGATTGGCATCGGAGGTGTAATTGAGCTAGAAATGAATCAAAATTGTACATGACCGAAAAAGTGAAATACCTCTTTTTGTGGAGTCAAAGCAATCATTGCTCAATTGACAATTTAGTTTTGCATTGGAGACGCATACTCTTCGGAAGAAAGTTTTGCATCCTTTACAAGCAGCCACTCCATAGTGATGTCCGTGACCGGGACGAAGACAAATTTTACATTCAGATGGCCTGAGTCTCTGAAATTTCCAGCATTTCAGCTTGAAGTTTAATGTTCATTCTTACCACTTGTGATCCAGTTTCCGTGTGTTCACTTGTTGAAGTTGTTCTAGCGTCTTCCATCGTGAAGGTTATAGTCCATAAAGCACTTGTCTCGATTCACAGAATATTAGAACATAAGATCAAAAATTTTCAATTGTTTCTCAAAAGGAATGTTCTTGATTCGATTAAATAGATCAGAAGGCAGAAAAGTGCAAATGGTGAGAACGGAGAACCGCCCTACCCGTTTTTATTGGAAGAGATCTTTGGCATAATGATTTTCATTTCTATCAATTCAACCTATCGAATTATATAATACTTCGATTGGTTTCTAATTTGGATGGTCGTAAAATTTGATAACAGAAAGTGCATCCAGACTGAGTGGGATGGAAGGTCAGTTAGGGAAGTGTTTCTGTCAAGTAATGGGTTTTGATAATTTTTCAATTTTATTCAAAAAACGATTCATTCAAAAAATAGTCTCAAATGACATGATTTCATGCAAGAATCCTAGCTTTTTCTTGAACTGATTTGACAACTTAGGGGATACAAAAGATGCATACATATCTCTCTGAATCTTCTGTTGGCTTTCCAAAACATAGAAGATGCCCAGAAGTTCTGCCATTCGAGATGGGCCATGCGAGCCATTACGGAGACAATGGTCGAAAAGAATATTTCCCATCCGGCGACGTTCATCCGTGAGAATTGATTGGGCACATTGAGAGAGGTCAGGTACTGCTAAAACAATCATGATTATAAGTCGATTCTATAATAGATTTCCAAATTGCTTACCTGGATTACAGGCACATATCGCCTTGAGAAGATAGTACTCGATTGGTTGAATTTGGGATCGAATGAGAGGTCCAATGACAAGGACTGCCGACTGGTAATTGCTTTGACTATAATACGACAAAAAGAAACAAATTATATCGATGATGCTTACTCTTCCTGGGGTTCGATTGCTCCGTCCGGTTGTAGACAACTACTATTTTTATTAGAAACAGCGAAGTATGATGTATGCAAATTGTAGCAGGGCAGTGCGGCATATCGAGAAAGTAGGTATTGGTCTCGAGCATTCAGCTTGTGGAAAAATTCAAACGTTTTGATGTATTCCGTAATTGTCAGAAAATTGCACAGTGACCAGATTTTTCTAAATGACCATTAGGAGATGCATCTTATTATGGTGAAATACTCACGGTGCTGTGAAATTCTCCTTGTCTGATGTGCTCCGAAGACCTCGTTTTTTGTACGACCAGTCAGGAATTTTCTGGAAAAAGTTGAAAGATGGTTGAACTGACAGAATTTTCGAGCAACTCACAGCATATTTGTCTGCTAAACTCAGCTTGCTTGTACTTTGAATAATGCTTTCCAATCCCGAAAAGTCAGTCCATTGAGGAAGATAAGTCGACTTCCGGAACTCTTCTAGCTTCCATTCTAAACGGCTGAGAACGTTTATATATTTCTGATTTTCTAGGTCCACATTGTTTAGAGTTCCCATCAGCAGCTGTTGAGGTCCGATTCTTGAGTTTGATCTATGTTTTGAACCCTCGATAGCGTCGGGGTTCATGCCAACAGCAACACACTTTTGGTAACGACAAGCTCTACATCGCAAGTGTGGTTTATCTGAAACGATTTTTTTTTTGCTTGAAAAAATTCTGAGAACAAAACACACGCTTCTCACTCAAATCAAAGCAATCACTGTCCAGTTCACATTTCACTTTCAGTTTTGAGACGATCATTCTTCGAAAGAATGTCTTGCATCCTTTACAAGAAACTACACCATAATGATGATGAACTGCTGTGCGGTTACAAATCGCACATGATACTGGAGGAGCCATTTCTGACTGACTGAAAACGTTTTTCATGAAATCTAGGTATATTGTTCAGGATTTACACCATCCGACATTATTGTTGGCAAAAAGAGAGAGGAGATAATGAAAATGTACGAAATTAGATCATTGGTCATTTCCAATTGAGAGAATGGACGGGAAATGGAGATACACATAATGTCGTGGTGTTTCGTGGTTTGTAGGAAAGAATGTGTTTCAACGAATGCACTTCATTTTTGGAGGGAAGTTAGATCTCAAGGCGAGAACAAACTAAATGTGTCAACTGAGCTAATAATCACTAATAACTTTCCAAAGTCATTATTTCATAAAGGAACTTGAGTTTATATTTCAATGCGTTTGGTTGCAGAACTCTTAATATATACAAATCTCTTTGGATACTCTGTTGCTTTTCCAAAACTTCGAGAATCGTCAGAAGTTCTCCAAATCGAGCAGGACCGGCTGATCGGAGACAATAATCCAGTAGAACTCTAACAGTTCGACTCCTTTCGTCGGAAAGAACCTTCTGAGCGTATGGACTCAAATCAGGGACTGCTGAAAGAATGCACCATTTTGTGAATATTCAAAAAACGAAACTTGGTCACCTGGATTACAGATGCAAATTACTTTGAGAAGAAGATATTCGATGGGCTGAATTTGGATTCGAACAAGTATAGGGATCACCAGCATTGCAGGAGAATAAAACCGTGCACTGAAAGTTTGGAAAATCTCTATGAAGCGTTTTAGAGTTCACCTACATTTCAATTTCTCCATCTGGTTTGAGAGGGATATCAAGCTTTCTAGAGACGGAAAAATGCGAGGCATGGAAATTTGCACAGGTTAGTATTACATATCGAGCTAGTAAATACTGGTCTCTTGAATCTAATTGACTGAAGAAGTCGAAAGTTTTAATGTATTCCAGAGTGGCCCAAGAAAGGCATAGACCGTGATTTTTTCTGAAACCCATAGTCTATATTACTTCAAATGAGCTCTACTCACGCTATTGCATGATCCATATGTCGTGCTGCAACACCCGACATGGTTGATGAAGGTGACAACTGGAAGTGTGTTATTTCGACAGTTCCCACGATCATAACTCACCTCTAGTTTCTTTGTTGTGGATAGCCCGTTCGCACTCTTGATCATTTTTTCCAGGCAATAAAGTTCTCCACAAGCTGATGTATACAACGATTGTCGAAAATCCTCTAGGCTGGATTCTAAATGTGATAAAGACTTCACTAAATTTCTCATTTTATCTTCGTCAGCATTTACAGATCGAATCTTCATTTTTCCAGCTTCAACTGGTCTCTGTACACATGATGGTTCAGAAACAGAAATCTGAATAGCAGACGCATTCATCCCGACATCCAAGCATTTCTGGTAGCGACAAGGTCTACATCGAAAATATGGTTCTTCTGAAACAGATCCTGGTTGAAATGAAAATTGGAAAGAATAACGCACTCCTTGTGGTATCAAAGCACTTCTTTTGTAATTGACATTCAACATTTAACTTTGATAAATGCATTCTTCTAAAGAACGTCTTGCATCCTTTACATGCAACGACATCATAATGAAAACCGATAGCTGGCCGAGCGCATATCAAACACACTTTTGGAAGATCGGATGTAGAATTCATCAGAAAAATTGACGTTGTACTATTTTCATTTATGATCAGTGAGGGAAAAAGGAGAAATAGATGGTTAGAGAGACGATGAGAATGACCAGGCGGCGTCTACATGGTCACTATTCGGGAGAGACCGGAAATTCCGACAAGATTCGATCATGTGTGTTTCGTCTGGCTAAGCGCTTTGTAATAATGATGACTGCTCTTTTTCCTCGATAATTAGCTCGAATTTTCAGTTTGAAAAAAGCGACATCATACAAAAGGTTTATTATCTTGGCATCAACATGAAGCTGAAAACTGAATGACGTTGTAATAGACACAACTTATTCTGTTTGTCATGGCACGTTCAGAGTGACAGAAAGAACCTAAAAAGTTCTAAAAAGTCTGTTCAAAGTGACTCCAAAATTGCTCTTTTTATCCGTGAGTTTTCCTTCAAAATTGATGGAGAAGAAGCTAACCAACAGTAATGACCTATGTAATTCGAAAGAGGATTGTCTAAAACCTATATTTCTGCGTTCAAAACCTGCTAATGAGAATTCTGAAGACCAGTTATAGGCCCTCAAAGTGCCTAAAATAGGCTTGAGAAGCCCATTTTCTGAGGAAAGAAAACTTTAGAGTGTTCTACGTGAAATTTCCACTGAAGAATGGACCCCAGAATCGTCTTCTAGGCGAGAGCATTTAACTGTTCTTCAGAATTCTTATTAGCAGGTTTTGAACGCAGAAACATAGGTTTTAGACAATCCTCTTTCGAACTATATAGGTCATTACTACTGGTTAGCTTCAAGACTTAAAATATTCCCTTGTAAACTCCAACCTGGGAAAGGCTGGAACGTGGTTTCTTTCAAAATCAAGAGACTGTTGCCATGAATGGTCAAGAGAAATTTACGGGTAGAAAGAGCAATTTTGACATAAGATTCTGGAAAAGTCAGAAAAGATTTTAGGGGGCTACTATGGTCTCTGAAGTTTCAGAAATTGACGTACAGTTGAGTCTGGAATCAGATGTCTTTGCTTCCCATGAGGACGTTCCGTTGGAACAGAAATACAAAAGTAGAATTCGGTCTGAAAACATCAGAAGACTTGTCGGCTTTTCTTTGTCGGCTCTTTTCCGTCAAAATTAATTCTCATTGTTGAACAGAAAGGAATCAATAAAATGCGGGGGTGTGAAGACCGACTATTCCTTGTTCTCGTGTTGTTTCGATTCTCTCACAGTCGTAAAAGGTAATAACCAGATGCACATCTCCTTTTCCCGTGTATTATCACCCTATTTATCCTCCCTTCACATCGCTCGACTCCGCCCCTTTTGTCCCGAGACGTCCCCTCCGCCTGCCATCTTCCTCATTCGCACCCGTGATTTCGTTTTCCCGCTCTTGTCCGCAATCTAAATTTCGCGAAGTTGTGAAATTGTTTATCTGTGATACCGCAATTTCGACTTTCTGACCTTCTGTGTTTTGGTATCAGCTGTTCTAGGCGGCTGATGTGAGAGCATGGCGGGCGGTAAAGGAGGAGGCGTGGTTGAAACAGATTGAAACAATTTATTTGATTAGGAGAAGGGTTGGAGGAGTGGAGTAGCGGGGGAGGAGGATGGAGGTAATTGTGGATGCGTGGCAGATCAGAATCTAGGGTTAGGAAGGAACAGCGGCAACGTTATTTTGGAGGAGGGACGAGGACTCTGTTCCCTGTTCGACTGTCGCTTGCTATTCTAGACCCTAGCACGGACAGTTCGGCAGGCGAATTAGATGAGTAGATGGGCGAATAAAACAATAATAATAATGATAATAATATTCATATTTTCAGATTTGGAAGCAAGACCAACAGGAGAACTCGCAAGCCCGGTCCGACGTGTCGAAAAACGACTGAACGGATGGCCGGACGGATCGGCGCCGGATTGAAAGCACTCGCACCGAGAGGAGGCGGACGTTCTCATCGCAGAGGCGACGTCGAATTCAAATCTGGCCCAAATGTACGAAGGTTGGATGGATGGTCACTTCTGTTTCTTATTTGGAGAAGCTGGCCGGGAGCGTTAAATCTAGAGAAATAGTGAGTTATTTCTGGAACTTCTCAGGAAAAGTATTAATATCAAAATTTCAGATCTTTCTCGAATCGTAATACGCCATTCCCCCTCTTTCACTCATCCCAACCAGAGATGAGCGGAAATGAAATTTCGAGTTCCGGAAGCATGGCAACCGTCTGTTGATTTTGAAAGAAACCACGTTCCAGTCTTTCCCAGGTTGGAGTTTAGCTTCTTCTCCGTCAATTTTGAAGAAACATACACGGGTAAAAAGAGCAAATTTGGAGTCACTTTAAACAGACTTTTTAGAACTTTTTAGGTTCTTTCTCTCACTCTGAACGTGCCATAATCAATAAGAACTTTCCAATGTTATTATTTCATGAAGAAACTGGATTATTTTCAATGTGTTTGGTTTCAAAATACTCATAAAATGCCGAACTCATTGAATACTCTTCTGATTCTCCAAGGCACCATAATGTGTCAACAGTTCTTCAAATCGTGATGGCCCATCTGATTGGAGACAATAATCCAATAGAACACCCAATATTCGATTTCTTTCGTATGTGAGAACCTTCTGAGCGTATGGACTCAAATCCGGGACTGCTGGAAGAATCAACAATTATTCATACTACACGAGGGATCCTGTCACCTGGATTAGAAATGCAGTTCACTTCGAGGATATTCAATTGGGTGAATACGATATCGAATAAGTATTGGTATATTTATCACCGTGGAGCATACCTTTAGACAATCGGATTTTGAATTTTGTTAAATCTTGAAAGTAATTGTCGAGTACTCAATCTAGTAAAGTGCGTTATAATAACTGAGGATTGAAAATAAAGTCTGGAAAGCAGAATTCATGTGATTTAAGCATATACCCGGGAGACAACGACACTGTTTTTGATGACTTGGTTATTTCTTTTCAGATTACAGAAGAGCAATTTCTGAATGTTACTGTCACAGATGATGAGGATGTACGGAGAGGCGAGATTGATCTGCCATGAAAGTTGATTCCCATTAGTGAGACCAGAATCGCTTACCACATCCACAACACAGATCAGAATATAATTCTTTGTGTCATCCGCCCACTCTGGGAAAATGACCATAGGGACTAGAACACCGAAGAATATAATTGTATGAATCACCAAATCACAGATCAGATAATTCTTCAACTTCCGGATACTACTCACGAACTGATCGGAGCGTTCCTTTAATGCCAGATGGGACAAATACCCAAACAAAACTGTGAGTAGAAAAGATAAGACTGTCTCCAGACTCATCAGAAGTGCATAGTAATCCAGATCAGAGTCTATAGCTAGAACACATCTAAATGGGATCATAACAATCAAACTGTAGAATACAGCACCGAGTAGTATCCTAGTGAAGTATTTTTTCCAAATCTGAAATTGTTATTTTCGCAAAAAAATAACGACACATTTGGGACGTTACCCTTGACGCAAACGGGTACTTGGCATAGGTGTATCTAAAAATAGACTTCAGAATGAAACTGGCACACTGGATATGAAAAGCCCATACTGACAATCCATCCCGGATGAAAGAAAGTGTGTGGAAGTGTTGAAAAAATAAGTGGATGCTTTCTTTGTAGACCGGGTGAGTTTCAAACTTGAAAGTGAGACAGTTCAAATAGAAAATCAAGTTCTGAAAAAAAAAATAATTGAATTGTAAAGCTACTAATAAAACAACTCACCAGAAAAATGTCAAACTGTACAAGACGATAGAAAAGAGTTTTGAATTTCCAATGAAACTGTAAAAAACCAAAAACGGTGACACTCAAGACCACAGAAAGCGGTCCGTAGCTGAGCCAGATCCACATCATCACAGTCATATTTTTATTACCGAGGAGGAACAGAAGAATGACTAAAAGAATTCTCAAACAAGAGAAAATTAGAGATAATGAGAGGGAAGAGTCTCGCTCGCGTAGGTTGGAATCTCAAGAGGCAGTTCGGATACAATTTTTGTGACAAATTATTTTCTTCTTTTGCTCTAACAGAAAATATTGCCTTGAGCAAAACACATCGTTCATGGAAAAAAGTGAACTCTACAGACACTGTAAGGTGTGTTTCAAACAAGCTTAGAAAAAGATTCAGTTTATGATCATTCACTGAAAATACTACTTAATAGTGGAATTGAAATCACTTGGCATAACATGAACAACTTCGTTTTTCTTCCGACACCGGACCAAGTCTCGTATATTGTTATCACACAATATCAGAATGTATGGAGGTGACAGAGCTACCTTGAATCAATTAATTTTGTGTCTCTGAAAATTGTTTCGGATCTCACCAAATCCACCAAGAGCATCGAAATATGATCTCTAAAGAACTCATGTGCATTGTAAAACACAAAGGAGGGAAGTAGTACTCCCAGAAAAACGATAGCGTGAATGGATAAATCAAAAAACAAGTACTGATTCATCTTTGTAATACTATTCGCGAACTGAGATGATCGGAATTTGAGAGCCCTTTTGGTAAAGTATCCGATGATAATAGTTAGAATGAAATAGATCGAAGTTTCGATGTTCATGAGCATCGCATACGTATTACCTTTCACAGGATCATAAAAAGAAACCAACTGGTAAGGAACAGTGATAATGCAGCTGTATATAATCATTCCGATCATAAACATTGACACATGAATCCTCCAAATCTGAAAGTTATAAATATTTTCGGGTCGAGCAGCTTTGTCGTCACCTCTGGGGCATTGGGATATCTTGCAAGGGTATACCTGAAGACACATTTGAAAAGGATACTGGCACTTTGAAAATGATAGGACCAGTCACAGATGAAATTTCTCGTGATTCTGATAACAGTATGTTGTTCCATGAAAGATAAGACATCTTCTTTCCATATATCACTTTTCACCAACTTGTAGGATGCAAAGTTTACATATATCAAAACGTTCTGAAAATTCATCTCTTGGCTTCTGATCTGAACCGAATAACTTACAACAATCATATCGAATTGAACAAATCTATAGAACAACGATTTGAACTTTGGATTCTTCGAAATAACCACAAACAAAATCAAACTCAGAATAAGAGAAAAAGGACCATAGAATATCCACAGAGCCATGGGAGAGGTTGATGAAAAAGGAAATGGCGATTTGAGTGTTCTTGGTCTAAACAGACATCTGGAGATTGTTTGATTGTTAGTTCAACAGCTGAAATTACTGAAATCACTGTCTGCTAGCTTCTGTTTTTCGGTTTTTTTTTTCATTCTGACTAGGATGGAGCACATAAGCTTTTGACTCAATTCAAGGTTTAAAATTGTTTGATCCGATTTTCGCCTCAGAAAATGACACGGTAATGAGCACTGAAACGCCCCATTTGGTGTATCTAAAAACGGCAAACTTCGAGGAGTTCGAAAAGTGATTACCCGCTGAATTACATTCATCGACAATTGGTATCAAGAGCAAGGAGGTTTGAGCAAAAATAACCGATTATTGGTCAAATCTCAAGTCTCATACTTGAGACATTTTTGGTTACCATCTTATCGCGATGAATGATTGTTTCTCCGTGATCATTCATTCTCGTTATTACTTCAGGGTGTGGTTCTATTTTTCAAACCAAACCCTGTCTGGAAGATCTGTCAGAGAGAATCACAATCGTTTTCCTCATTACCGCCCATTTGTCTCTGTATAAAGGATCCGTTGATTTTCTGAACATCTCTCGCACGGCAGCGAAACCCGTCGTCTGCTTCGTACTTTTTCTATCCTTGGCCAGATAACCATCTAATTTCTTCAAGCCACAAAAGTGTGTATTTTTTTATTCGGCAGAACGTTTTTCCGCACATATCTTGCTCCGCCTGGAATGCTACAATATAGGTTTAAGTTTTCAGTTAGTATGAATCACGAACTTCATTTTTCAGTTTCCGTCGGATACTCCTTAGTCTTTGTTCGATAGCACTGATGTTGATTAGTTTGGAATTTTGGAAAACAACATGGAGACCTCCGCTTAAAAGTCCTAAGTCTCTAACTTATCATAATGGATCTGGAATACTAACGAACTTGGTGAGATACCAGATTCAAACTTTTCTATTCAATTCCCCCAGTTTCAGATTTTATCAGAAAACTGCCAACGATTGATACAAGATTATATTCATGTTCCAGTACCTGCTCTGCTAATAGACCGGTTAATTTTGGCTCATCTAGAGCATAATAAATGTGAACGAATGAGTCTAGAAGGTCCCATAAAAGTGAGAATTGTTGAAATTAATTTCATCTAAATCTTTGTTTTCAGGTGGCCGTTGATGAGAACTACTCCACAGGCCGTTTGAGTAGTAAATTCTTAGAAGCTGTCTCATTCAAAAATGAAACTAACAACGATTATCTAGAATTCGGCACGGGCACAGAAATGAAAACAATAATACCGAAGTGAGTTTTGTGTTTCTACTTCTAGATAAAGTGAAAACTTTCAGAAACTTCCGATATCAAATTGTTGGTAACCTGATGATCCCTACCCAGATACCATTATTTCTTGAATTCTGGAATCGTGGGAGATTCGTGGAATGCAGGAATTTCCCAATGCATCGAGATTCAACGAAAACTAATCATTTCACTCCACTAATGAACTTCTGGTTCCCTCCCAGAAAACCGATTCCAGCTTCGGAATCCGTGGGAAACCTGGCAAGACTTCGTGATGAAATGCTGCAGTTTGGGATTTTCCCGTTTCTAAACGGAGGAACTGTTCTTGGCTGGTATCGAGAATGCTCAGTCATTCCACATACCACAGATATGGACATAGCGATAATGGCTGAAAATTGGAACGTAGAGTATTCAGATTTCCTGTGGACTCATAACTCAAGTTTCAGAGTGAAGAGGCAATTGGGATTAGTAAGTTATCATTGATAGCTTGAGACAACTCTCTGGGTTTCAGGTGAATGACTCTTATGAGCTTACTCTCATACCTAAAACTGGGTTTGAGACCCCAATTGACGTGTTTTTGATGTACAAAGAAAATGCAAGCAGAAATAATGATCGATGGGTTGGTGGATTGACAAGTAAGTTTTGAAATTGAAAAAAGTGCGATTGACATCGCTAGTTTTTGTCGAGTGCACTTTTTCTAAAAACCTAAAAACCTCCGATTCTTTCTTTCTTTGATTTTGTGGTCGATCCGCTGTTCCGATAACACCCGCTTCTTTCAATGTCAGAACGTAGCTTGGTGTCCCTCTCAAACTAGACCGACGCATGAATCTCCGCTACAAATCTTGATTAATTTTTATTCGTGCAAAACTCCTATTTTCCACCAAGTCTGAAACACAATATTCACTTATCCTGGCAATCTAACAAGTTTTTCTTGTAGTCAATTCGCTACGAAAAATATATCGTACTCTCTGACTCACTGAAGCTTGAAAATAAAACAAAACAGAATGTTGGATAGTTTTGAGTGCTGATATCCTACTTTCAGCAACCGGAATCAAATACAAATACATTTACCCCGACTATGATCCATGGTGTGCTGCAGACCTTATGGGCCATCTTTTCTGGGTCACTTGTACACCAGAGGAAAAAATCAAAGTGAGCAAACTTTACTTCGTTGTTTTGATTTTTTGACTTTACAGAACGAGTATGGAGACTACTGGTACCTCGACGAGAACTCATCCAAGTACACCTGGAACAAAGCTAGAAACGCAGTGGAAAACGGACGATTCACTTGGAAGCAAATGCAGACGGAAACTTACAACGAGTATAAATTGAGTTTTCTACCTTAAAATTGCTTTTCGATAGATTCGATCTCCTTGAAATGCACTCATTTCATATTCATAATGGTGTGTTTTGTAGCTTGAGAAAAACGTTGTTTCGAAGATTGAAGAAATCGAAGAAGCATTTTTGCGGAGATTTTAAAGATTTCGTTCTTGTCTGGACCACAAACGGAGAGAAACGTCTGGTTTTCTAACACAGGTAAAGCGCTGGGGATACGTTTAGGATGGGACCAGGTTTTAGATCCGTAACTGATCCGTTTTTGGAGTTTTTGCGATGGAGCATTCGCGAACGGACCATTTGTGGATAGTTTCGGTTTCAGTCGCTTACGGACAGAAAACGGGTGCACGTACGGGTAGGAAACGGATGGTTCTAAGCCATTTGAATAATTTTTTGCGGATCCACCCAATTCGCATCCGATTTTTCGTCCACATACGATTCCTATGCGGACCGCGCGCGACTCCGACACACCCATAACGGATGGTCAGCGCTTTACTTGTGAAGGGGTTGACAACTCATTCCAACAATCTTGCTTTAATTGCAACACGACAATTTTTGACCATGACTTTTCTAACGACTTCCGAAGATGGGGAAACGAGTGAAGAAATTCCATGGCTGGGTGTGTCAAGATGTCACTTTGAATGTCTTACTGTTCAATAGTCCTCACATTCATCATTTTTATGATACTGTCTTGGGAATCAGTGGTGGAACAGCGTCAAGGATTTACTGTGAAGGGTAACCAGAAATTATCGATTTGGGACAACAAGATGAATGTGTGTGCTGAAACGTTGACAAATGATTTTGTGTTCCGGAAATTTCCTATTCAACCTCCCCAGGTGGACTCAAAAAATTCTACTTGAAAGTTGCATCTATCTTTTCAAAATGCCGATCAACGATTCTACTTCCGTGAAACTTGTTATCGCTCGTACCGTGACATCAGCCAATGTAGCCCATCATTTTTCTGCCCTTCCGTAACCTGCGTCTCTTTAGCAACCATCAAGAATCTGTTATCTATTTCATCGGGAAACAGGAGAGTGAAAATACTCTTACTTTGCAATAACAACTGGTTTCGCCTTCTCGATGATAACGCCTTCCTTAACTACATCGTACATCACTTATTTTCGAGTAAAGTTCAGATGATGCCTCGGTGTCTTTTTCAAACGTAAACGTAAACGAAACATGATAATATGGAATCGGAAAACATAAAACTAATCTGCTCCTTTGAGATTATCACACAAGAAAAATATGTACATAATTGATCATCAACCCTCTACGGAATTCCCTAGTGTGGCCGTTCAGGATCCTCAGTCGGCAACGCAGTCCTTCCATTTTTTTGCCTCTCGGGCATTGTTTCCGGCAATGGCTTGCCTTTGGTCTCTGGTAGTTGGATTTGGAATGCGATTGCATCGAACAGACACATTCCCGTTAGCACTGCGTACGGCAGACTTTTGTAGGGGCACTGGAAACATTTTCCGCTTGGTGGGTTCTATATTTCGATATTTACCAAAATGAAGAGTTGAGGTCCCAGAATAGTTCCAATCCGACTTGCACTAGACTTGAAAGAAACTGCCGAATTTCGAATCACGGTTGGATAGAATTCCATTAGAACCATAGATTTGGTGATGAAAACTTGGGAAGCTGTTGCTGAAGCTAGCAACGTGGCAACTCTGATGATGAAGGAGTAATCGTCCTCGTATTCTGAAATTTTTCAAATTGATTTGACATTTTGAAAATCAAACTCACCGAAATAATACGTTATGAAAATGGAAAACACACAAACGGTGATCGTCAATTTCGAGATCAAATGAATGTGTTTTCGACCCAAGCTTTTGAATTTCAAATCGGCCAATCCAAACACAATATTCAGCAGCCAACGGAGCGATCCCATGAGCAGTGCATTGATGTACAAAGAGCCGGATAACTTTTCGATATTGAAAACGAATCCGTAGTTTGTGAATGAGGTGGAGAACATTCCCAACCACATGATCATAGTCACGGATGCCATGTACTTATTCCAGAATAAGTGACGGAAATCGTAATTTTTCCTCTTCTCGGTTCGTTCTTCTTGTCTTTTTCGTTCGGTTCGTAGCATTTCTTCGATTTCAGACCAAGAGTGATCTGATGTATTTCCATCGACTTCCATGATCCGTTTCAAAACCGCCCGAGCATCATCGATTCTTCCAGCTTGAATCAACCATCTCGGTGATTCTTGAACAAACAAGAAGACAATCGCTCCTGGCATTGAGAGAGCGAATATCGCATACTGATAAGTGACCCAGTCCTGGCAGAGATAGGCCACTAAACTGAGCAACATGTAGTTCGGAGCCCAACTGATCATGGTGGCAATCCAAAAACGATGTTGACGTGGAACATGTTCCATTTTGTAGACTCCGTAAGTGCTGAGAAGACCTCCTTTGAATACGGAAAGGAGAGTTCGCACAATGGTGAAGTAGATGAGATCTTTGACGAATGTGTTGACGATACTGAGGGACGACACCATGAAGAAGCACACAGAGAGGACCTGAATATGAGAACATGGCTCTTCGACTGTGATCTATGTAGTTGTCTACACAGATTCCAACTGCGTTCCCAAGTATTTTCTGGGCAACGTCCTACTGCTAAGTACTATTTTTGATGAGGGCATGTGACTGTTCGAACTATTGCCATCCTCTTCAACCCACCTTCAATCTCCCGTACCGATCTGCCACAGCTCCCGAAGTAACGGATCCTATGAGAACTCCGACCATTTGTATAGAAATGCTCGTTTTCACCCATGCACCTTCTCCGCAGAAATGTCCAAACTGTAGAAAAAAGATATTTGGCGATTTAAAACCTCAAAATCTTACATCCACATTAATCGAGTAAAAATCATACTTCGCAGTGAGTGTGCAGTTTGGGGGATTATGGAAATCATAAGAAGACGTGCAAATGTCCTTTATGAAAATATCAGGACCTTCACAGCTGACTAGTTTTGGATATGCACCTGTCCAGAACTAAAGTTTTTTCCGGTGTTCAATTTCAAGAAAACAAACCTGCATACATCATATAAAGTGTGTTTCCAGCTCCAGACAAGAGCATAAACTCAGAGAAGAGAAGGATAAGCCAGCAATATTTTCCTAGTTTCATAAAGTTGTCCAGTGTTTTCTCCTCTTTCGGCGGCAACAGCTGAACCTCATTTTCCTGGTTCGGTCCCAGAGATAAGGTGGCTGTGGAGGCCATCCTGAAAATAAACTTTTGTTTCGTTCCTCTCATTTTCAAAACATCATGCGCAACATATCAGAATTTCTTTTGTCACACCTTTCGATCATTATTATCACGGAAAGGAACGAAAAAAAACTTGACAAGATGGACGCATGAATGTTTGGTCGTTGCGCTCTCCACAGATAAGGGACGAAAATGGTGTGAAAAGAAGGAGAAGAGGGATACACAGTAATAACCACGGCCACGAGGAGTCTTTTTGAAAACAGAGAAGAATTCGAGATCAAAAGAACTTTGTTGATACATACGCGACAGCATTACTAAATGCACCTGATCTACGGCATAGTGGTCGTTAGATGAACTTCAAACTTTATATGCTTCGGTTCAACAAATAAAGAAATTTCTAGGTGATAAAAAAAAACTGAGAAATATAGGGAGTCCTGAAGGGCAACCCCAAAAAAGAAGTGGTCTGAATGAAAAACCGAACAAAAAGATACGAATGGTAAATGGCAGCAAAGACTACCTCTGTGGAGAAGATTTGCATGAATAAGTAGTACTTTTTGTCCTGCTTCGGACGTAAACTATGTGCATATGCATACACACCAGTTTCAAATTGAATGAGAAGGAGAGTGCAGTGGCAGAGCACAAAAAAGTGATGTGGTTCTTGTATGGAAGCTGATTTATGGTAGAGAAAAAACTACGGTTTTTGTAGTGTGGATCAGAAATGAACGGAACTCTGCTTTCCGCCTTCCGCAAACTTCGTCAAACTTAGGCGAATTGGAAGTGAAACATCTGAAAGTTTTGAGAAAAAAAAGTGGAAACTATGCATTTCGAGCAAAAATTGAGCGGCCTAAGGTGGAAAAATGAGCAAGTTCAAGCCCAAAATAGTCAGTGTTAGCCTGAAAAGTTTCCATTTCGATTTCTTTGTTCCGCCCAAATTGCCATTCCGCCTTCCGTATTCGGCAAAATTTTTCCACTTCAGCGTTCCGATTTCTGTCTTCGGCTCATCACTGGTCTCGAACTTTTGTTATCTGATATTTGGTGTTGCCCATGATAATAAAGAGGTAGCTAAACTCATAGAATACCTGTTTTTCTTCAGTAGACTAGAATGAGTAAAGTAAGAAACCTGAAAAGCCAAAGCAAACTTTATTTACAAGGTCTACATTTCACAGAAAACGACATCATATACAAAGAACAGATGAAGAAGAGCTAAACGGAGAGAGTGATACACGTATCAGTTCTTATAACACATCGCTGATTTATAAGAGTAGCGATACGAAATTGAGATCGAGAGATAAGGGGTGACCCAATATGGGAGAAGACACTTATTATTATTGTCAGCGGGTAGGTTGTGCACTACAACAGTAATGTTGTTGGACTCGAGTGTAAAACGGAAATAATGGGTACTTAGAATCCGCCTCGCTTGGAGTCATCGACAACTTTGGAGAGATCCATAGCATCAGCGAAGAGGTAGAAGATGTCACCGTTGATAGGCTCGCTGGCAGCTTCGTAGTCGAGGAAATCATCCGAACGGTGCTCGCGAAGAGTGGCCCACTCGTTGCGTGGAGTTAAAAGTTGTTCTTTGTTGACCTTTTTGGAGTTAGAGAAGCTAGAGATGTCTGAAATTGAAACTAATGAGAATCCATTCGAATCGTTGAGTATCCCTTACCTTCAATCTCGGATCGAAGGGGAGCGGATGAGACGGCTAGTACGGCAAAAATGGCCAGAAGGAAAATAGAGGTGAAGTTGACGGAGGTCATGATGATGATGAAGACGTGTTGTTGGAGGAATGAAGACAAATGTAAGAATGATTGGCCGACTCTCAAAATCTTTTTCGAGGGGCGGCACTTTCTTCTTTTTTCCTTTTGTCGATAGAGAGAAAAAAGATCAGGAGAGATAGAGAAACGAGAGAGAAGTAATTGGTACACTCCTCTTTTCTCGCTTTCTATCTTCTCGATTTTCGAAAGGATTCTATTTTGGGCGAACGTGTACAGTTGGAGATTTATACTCAGTTGGTCTTGGTAACGCATACACAAAGGCATCGGAAGTGAGCGGACTACTGTACCCACGAAGGCATCGTCGTCATCATCAGGATGTACATATAAATCACACCATGCTATTCTTGGTATTTCTTCAGAAGTCGAAGTCACATGTGTACCTTCTTCGGGTACCTCTCGGGAACACACTCGCATACATACGAATCACAAATAACTGCTGCTACCGTAATCTGTATATCAGGCACATCAAACACCATCCTCCTTTTGCTTCCTTATAATCGTTTGACATTCTTCAAAGATACAGGTACTGATGGATGTTTCTGCAAAAACTGTGTATGTGAGAAAGGCGGAATGTTCTTTAAAAGTGACACTAAAGACGACGACAACGGTCATTAATCTTCTCTCAACGCATCTACCCTTTCGACACAATATCGTCGGGTTGCTTTGAGTTTTGCAGAAGGAAGAAATCAAAAGAATATGTTCATTCATTCCGATTACAGTACAGTTTCGTGGTCTCAACGACAAAGCGAATGGACAAAGAGGAATTGTTCTCTTTCAGTGAATATGCGAAAATTGAAGATGACAGATAAAGGGGAACTGATAGCTAAGAATTTGGGATGAATGGTTTCAGATTGTTTTCAGAAAAAAGCGAATTGAGAAACTGGATTGGTAACAGTAGGACCGAAGTTCAGGGTGATATGCGTCACAGTATCAAACGCTATTGTAAGTTCTGAGAAAGTTGATAGTGGTTTTTAGGTAGCTTGGATTGAACTTGGGTCAAAGCGAACACTCGTCTATGCTGATCTTATAGGGTTCGGAACTTGGATAGTACCAGGAAATCGGAATTTGCTAGGAACCGTCTCAAAATTCTTTGAGTATTCTTGTACATCCACAAAATTCATTCAAGTTCACTATGAAAATAAAGTTTAACTGGAAGAGCCAAGTAATCTTCTTATGAAATCATATTTTGAAACTTCCTTCTAACTTTTGAAGATCAAAGTCAAATCTAGCCTCCTATCAGCTCCATTAATCAAATGATGAAATTAATAACTCCCTTATCTCTGAAAGAGTTTATCAATAATTTCTCTGTTTCTCCCCCTTTCCGGGTTCTTCCTGACCAATTCCACCATTTTAAATCATTTTTCTCCTCTCCTAACTATGCCCCTTCTACTACTCCTTCCCGTACTCATTCCCCTATCCTTATCCTCTCCACCTCTCCATCCATCGGTCACCTATCGTCCCACAATTTCCGAAGATGCTCGTAAACTATCTGGTGTTGATCTCACTTCCTATGTCAACAAACAACAAAAACTGTGGAGAGCGGAAACGTCCCGAATGACTTTCCAAGAGAAAATGGTAGATTTTTAATGATTACTTTCGGTGGTCATTTTCGTATTCTGATCGGTTTTAGGCGCGTGTCAAAGACATAAAGTTTGTGGAGTCTCATGAGGAAAAAGATCAAGAGACTGAGAACTCTCAAGTGCTATTGGACATTCCAGCGAGTTTCGATTCGAGACAACAATGGCCAGGATGCTCTCAAATCGGAACAGTTCGCGATCAGTCTGATTGTGGTATGTAGTCGTTTTAATACCGACTTGTTATTCGAAAATCTCTTCTCCCTTTTCCTTTTCGCCAAAAAATGGACAATGACGTGATTCGGGGAAGGAAAACCATCCCCGAAAAAAGATAGAAACCAAGGGAAAGAGTGATAGCGATCTATCATTTTTGTGTCTATTTTTCGTCGATTTGCGACACGAAAACTTTTTAATTTATCGAAAATGTATCAAAACATAGAACATTAAGTGATGAAAAATGAGTCAGATGTGACCGCCGAAATGGCTAAAAACGTGACGAAGTGCCGTACGAGGAACTTATTTTCGGGTGCGACTGTTCGGTGTCTAGGAATGTGACACAGTACACACACGTGAGAGTTCAGAATACGAGACGAAAGATCAGATTCATGGATACCTCGGGGGTAGTTCATGTAATTCACTGGGGTTGAATTTTGTTGTCCTTTCAGCCAGGAATTCGGGAAACTGAAATACAGAGAAATTTCCAGGTTCCGCCGCCCATCTTGTTGCAGTGGAGATCGCGTCTGATAGAACATGCATTTTCTCGAATCAAACTTTCAACTGGCCACTTTCAGCACAGGATCCTCTGTCTTGTTGTGTCGGCTTGATGTCGATTTGTGGAGATGGATGGGGGTAGGTCGAATTGCTAGCACTAGTCCAAGCTTTTCATTTGAAGTTTGATTTTCAATTCTGAACCTGAAATATCAAGCACATCAAAGAATTGTGATGAATTGCGTCACCAAAGAGAACGATAACAACTCTCTACTTTTTTTCCAGATGTGATGGAAGCTGGCCAAAGGACATCTTGAAATGGTGGCAAACCCATGGACTCTGCACAGGGGGCAACTACTATGACCAATTCGGATGCAAACCGTACTCTATCTACCCGTGCGATAAGAAGTACCCGAACGGAACTACTTCCGTCCCATGTCCTGGATATCATACTCCACCGTGTGAGGAACATTGTACTTCTAACACCACTTGGCCAATTGCTTACAAACAAGACAAACACTTCGGGAAGGCGCATTATAATGTGGGAAAAAAGATGACCGACATCCAGGCTGAAATCATGAAAAACGGACCAGTGATCGCTTCGTTCATTATTTACGAAGACTTCTGGGATTACAAATCAGGAATTTACGTTCACACTGCTGGCGATCAAGAAGGAGGAATGGACACTAAGATCATCGGATGGGGTGTGGACAATGGAGTACCATATTGGCTGTGTGTGCATCAATGGGGTTCCGATTTTGGAGAGAATGGTAAGATCTCTCATGAAAGCTTCAAAACAAAACAGTTAATCATTTTCAGGTTTCGTGAGATTCCTTCGTGGCGTGAACGAGGTGAATATTGAGCATCAGGTGCTGGCAGCCTTACCAGATCTGGATAAACATAATTGAAAACAACAATAGTGACTAATAAATGTTGTTTAATTGCACAGTTCCCATACATGTTCGGAGGTTTGGAGACCTCTGTTAAGTTGGTTTCCCTTTGTGAGTCTCGTACGTTCTTTGCCAACACATTACCCCTTATTCATATTTCCTTTTCCCCAAGAGAACTTAATCACTTCCTGGTCATTATCGAAAGACGCATTTCATTCCGTATTCTGTGTATTTTTGCTTTATCCAAAAGACTACTCTTTCGAAAGCTTACTCAGAATTTTGAGAGCTCTGTTGTGAAAAGGTGGCCGAGGAGTATAATTAAGATTTTCTGAATGCTATTCTCTGTTTCTTGTCATTCCAGTTGCCATACCGATTCCTCCAGGGACATTTGAACGCCTCCCTTTTCAGACAAGTTTCGATTGTTTCTGTAAACACCATGAGCGGTTCTAACAACTCATCACCGTCTTCACTAGTGACGTTAAATATGAAGGTGGCGGCGTTGTGTCTATTTATCTCGCTCTTCCTCAACTCATTTTTGCTCTTCCTATTGAGCATGACCAAGAAACTGCTTGGAAGTTATCGTCATCTTTTGACTGTTTATAGTTTCTTCTTACTTTCATACAACTGTTTGGATTTCATAATGCAACCGGTAAAAGGCTAGGGAGGTGTCAGGAAATGATTTTCACTTTTCAGGCCGTCCACATACACAAAAATGGTTTTATTTGTTTTGCAACAGGTACCTGGAAGTATCGCCCTATTGGAACTATTTTGGCTGTGCTTCAATCTCTAAGTCAAGGAATATGTATGACCCTGTTATCCATCAACTTTGTCTATAGATACAGTATTATTCAGTAGGTCAAAGCATCCAAATCTCTTATGAACGAAAATAGTTACAGTACCCACGGACTTGGAAAATACTGGTACATTTGGCCCGTAGTGGCAGCTGGATTGATGACAGTATGGGCAATGGCAGATGTGTTTCTAGTTTTACCTTGCGACTACTTCGATTGGTATTTCAGGTTTGACCCTTTTGTAATAGACGATTTTAAGGTTCCATTTTCAGAGAGAGTGTATTCCAAAAGTACGGAATAGATACCATAGACACTGGCTATTATGCTGTTGTCTACATAACAGAGAATCTCCAGACAGGGCAACAGAAATATTATATCCCCAGCATTTTTTGCTTGGGACTAGTTGCACTTTGTCAACTTCTCACCAGTTTTCTGATCGGAACTTGTGGATACTACCTGTATAAGAGCATCAAAGACGCGAGCAATTTCTCTTCCGGAATCATGGCAAAAGTTCACAAAGACCTATTTTGGACACTTGTGTTGCAAGTGAGACACATTAAAGGAGGAATCCGGGAAAAATTTTTTTTTGCTTTAAAATGTGCAATTTTTTTTTCACTTTCTAGTTTTTCACTGTAATCATTCACTTCTTTTTCAGACGATTGCTCCTTGTCTCATGATATATGTTCCTGGGGTCAGTTTGATAGTTACTCCGTTGCTAGATTTCGATGCGAGTAAACTCAAGATTGAAGAGATCCAACCGTTGCTCATTTCTGTCTTTCCCATCGTCGACACGTTGATTGTTTTGATTTGCTTCAAAGGATTCAGGAATACATTGAAGAGTGAGACATTGTGAGAAAGAAATTAGAACATGATATTTGTTCCAGAAATGTTTTGTAACAAGCAAGCAACTGTAGAGCCAAGTATCCGACTACAACATATCACATAAAGTCAATGAAGTTCTAATGTTCTGAAATGTTATTTTCCAACCTATTGAGACCAATAAAAAGTTTTCATTTGCAAAAGCAACCCATAAGCCAATTTATACAGACAAACGACCATACGGTACATTCCATTCATAACGTTTCATTAAAAAGTCAGTTATTCTTCGGAGTCCTGAATCGACTCCATATCCTCTGGTACTCCAAATACCGTCGTCGCGCCTCCTCACTCCATCGACCGTCTTGGGACACCACTTCTAAAAATAAGGCTACTTTCATGGAAAAACGCCCCAAGTCTCACCGCTATTCAAATCGTTCAGAGCCTTTAAAAGCTTCTGTAGTTCGATGCATTGGGATGATTTTCTGACGCCTTCATTTTGACTGACGTGCTGAAACAGTTGAATTGAAAGATTAATTTGGAGCCATCTAGAGACTAACCGGTCTGTCTGTGACTGATGCCGCTATATCTGCGAACTGATCTTCGACGGTTTCATATTGTTCATTGACACTGTGAAGTCTATAGGTTTCATCAGAAGTTTCTGTCAAAGGTTCATGATTGACAGTGATCATTCTGGAGTCTGCGGATCGAGAGTATGGGACTCTAATAAGCATTTGTTGGGATCCACATGACACTAAAACGGCATTTTCTTTAATGATAAACAAAACAAAACGAAAAGTAACCAGATTCTTGTTGTTGGTTGGTAGGTTGGTTGCATCACACAGCAAAAAACAATTCGGTGACTGCAATCATGCTGGAACGGTTCATTGAGGGAGTGCAAGTGCTCCGGTTCCAACTCATTCAGTTCCAAATTACTGTTTTTGAGAACTCAACAACTTCCAATAAGGGTAAGATTCGACATGCTCAAACAATGATTGATTGTTTTTCTGTTGTAATATAAACTTTTAATTGCACTTGGGTGATGTGAAAGGGAGTGGATAGAAACAGGGATCGAATTGAATTGCAATGAAAAATCAAAGACAATATGAACAGAATATGGAATGCAAGTGCACACCGAATTGCACCCACAATCACACTGAGGAAATTGAAAATTGATAATCGAATTTCAGGGAGAAAAATGTAACCCGCTTTTTGACAAATATCGACAACATCAAAATCAAACCATCCAAGCACAGGGGGTTAAAATTCAGAATAGTAATTACGATTGGATTGTAAAGTCACTAGGTCATCATCGTCGACGTAGTGCATTGAGCCACTTTCGATTGCTCGCCAGTAGTTGGAATTCATCCAGGCTCGGTCGTTCTGGAAAACATAGATTTTTAGGACCAGTTCAGTCAGTTTTTGATCAACACTTTTTCGACAAGTTTTACTTACTCTTAGCGTCGTCAACTCTCCAGCCTCCACCTTTATCGCATCGTCCACAAACTTTGCCAAATCCAGATTTTCCAAATCTTCAACGGGAACATTCAGTTGGTCGCCAAGATTCTTCACTAGCGCTTTCATGGACAATCTTCAAAATTTCAAACAGTTTCTTCTCTTCATTTTCTAAAAACTCAATACTCACTTTTGTCCTCCGAACCAAATCTGCACATTGTGCACATTATCTAATTTTCTTCCGAAATAGTGCAACTTTTTCAAAGTGTCTGCAGCAATCTCGATGGCGATTGTGGTCAACGCCAATCCGATTGCACAATAGACGAGAGTAACAAACTGAAAAACCATGATTTTCGGTTGGTTTTAAGCCGTCAATTCTCACCAGCCAATCCGTCGACTGAGGCACCAAATCTCCAAGACCAATCGTTGTCAGGGTGACGAAATTGAAGTATATCGCTAGCCCGAACGTCATTCCCTCTTCATAATAGCTCATCAGGAAGGATCCAGCGATGATGTAGATCAGAAATGCCACGAACAAGACGACGGTTTCAGTTACTGAAAAAAATGCGTCTGAGCGGGGAAGGAAAACCTTTGGAAGTTGAACAATGTGTAGAGTAAAATGAGTGATAGCAAAAGGAAACATTTGTAGCTGAAAATGTAGCATGTGAAAAAACGTGAGCAATTTTGAAAGTGAGCAAAACGTGATAAATGTGATCTAAACTTACCTGTGATGACACTGTCATCCTCATCATCATCTTCTTCTTCTCGACTTTCAGTCTCTTGAGTTTCAGTCTCACGATTTTCTGTTTGACCTAGATAATGGTTCCCTCAGATTCTTATCAGTGGTTTCAGAAAGGTCAAATTTTGTTTCAACTTTTAAAGAAAAACTCACCATCACTTTCCTCAATCTCTTCTTCTTGCTCTTCATCGTCATGCGATGAAATGTCATCCTCAATTTTTCTCGCCTTTTTCTTCGAACTCTCCATCAACCTCTGCGTCTCCTTCACCTCGTTCCCGTTCTGATCTTTCTTGTTCATCCGTTTCCTCATTTTCCTACATAAAAGAAGAAATGGTCGAGTCCACGATTTCAGAAGCGTCGCCAAGAACTTTCCGACGTTGGCAATCGCCATCATGGCTGTCGGGATACCGATGGTACCATAGATGATGACGAATACTCGTCCCCAAAAGGATTGAGGTGCCACGTTACCATAACCTGAAAACAGAATTCCAGAAGTATGTTAACACTCTTTCTAGACACTCTTTTCTCTCGGATAACCCTGACCCTTTTGTGTTTTTACAGAGTAAGATTTTTTTTACGAAAAAAACGCACCAATAGTAGTGATGACCGTGAAACAAAACAGAATCGCATCGGTTTTCGTCCATTGCTCAAAACCATCAACGACCTCAAACTTCTTCAAAGCGACCGCCGACTTTGGCTCTTGTTCTTCAGGCTCCGTCGTTGACCCTATAACAAATCATAATGTATCGTGGACCAAACCTCAATATCCCCCCTTCCCACTCCAAAACGTTTTCATTAGTCCCTGGGGACGTTTTTCAAATGGACATATGGGGTAGGAGGAGAAACAAGCTAGAAATATGGGAAAGAGTCACAAAAAAGTGTTGAAATCAAAGCCCGATTTGATCGAACAACTCCCGAGGAAAAATGAGCGAGAAAGTTGCCAAAAAGAATTCCCCGGGGGGAGAGAAGAGAATAGATAACCACTACTTTTTTTGCTCTGACTTGTAAAAAAGAGGGTAGATCAAGGAATGAGGAAGATGGGAATAACAACTGACCTTCTTGACTGTGGCTATCATAAATAGCTTTGAGTTTTTGGAGATCAGAAGAGTAACACTCGTCGAGAAGATTAACGTTGGTCTGAAAATTTTTATAGATTGGGAGTATGTACAAGTTTAGAGATCTCACATGAAGATGTGAACAGTTCCCCTTGGAGAGGTGAGCCATTTTCCGAAGAGCTTGAAACACACATTCCTTCGATCGATCTACTGAAAATTCAACACGTTTTTCTTGATTTCAGAATCTTAGAAAGTTTTAGAAGCTGTTTTTCATTCCTTCGAGGCTCTCGATGGATTTTCAGTTTTAGCAGAACGCGAATCTTCAGAAGTTCTGTACGTGTCTTGTTCCCTGTCACTATAATCTTAAATACTGTTCATTTGCTGTCACTATCTAACTTCTAACACTAGCCTCCCAATAGCTCTCTCACTTCTGTGCTACGTAGTTTGATGTCTCGCTTCTCCATGAATCTCAGAAGAAGAAAAGAGCAAGAGAGCAACATTTGTATTAGATTGAGAGGAGATTGATAGGATCTCTAGACGAGGAAAAATGACTCACAAGGAATGATTGGCATGTCATCTCTGTTGCTCCGTCGAAGTCGGAACGACTCTTCTACCTGAAACTTGAAAGGAGGGTCTCAGGAGAATCAGAAAGTTATGATGGATGACTGAAAGTGTGAGGAATCATCCAGACAAAAGATAACACCTTCGAATTCCCATGGGTCGAATCTCAAAACCTTGATAAACATCGCTCCTCACCTTGACAGGGATCCGTTCGATGTATTGGATGAGAAGTGCTCCGGCGTAGACATAGATTCCGACAAACAAAACGATACCGGCGTTCAGGAGATACGGTTTGAACTGAAAGTTGCATGCGATCTTTGATTCAAATTCGCTCCCGCTAAAATTTTCCGATCTTTGTTCACATGTTTAACATTATGAAGTTTTGGAAATTGTTGTGTTCCCCATAGCGGATTTCACAAGCTCTGTTGAGTTTTAGGTTACATAAAAGCTGGCTGAAGTGCAACACCGTAGATCAAATTTTCTATTAATTCCGGAACCTATTCGGAAAACTGTTAAAACAATTTCGCGATGTGGATATTACACCAAATCACACTGAGGACATCTTCTTCACTAGAAAATCAAAATGAAATTTGCCTGATGCTCTGATAAGACCTTCAGTTTTCGATTTAGTGCCCGAACATCCTTATTCTCTTCAATGTTTTGTTTGCAATCTATTTCTTTTGTACCACGTGATTCCTTTCTTTGTTTTCTTTTTTGGCTTCAACTGGCTTAGCATTTGAAAAGGAAGTGGAATTGATGATAGACAACTCTAAGACCTCCCTCCCTCTTTAACTAAACTAGGTTAGTCCCAATTGTTGTTTTGTAAGCACACACACACATGTTGGTCTCAAGAAGTTTTGGAATCTACACACACAGAGAGCAGTAAGTAGTAAATAAGTGTGACAGAGTAGTGACACTTTGTCACAAAACTATTCTCGAAGATTGTTTCTCAATCGTTTTGGTTTGGTCGTCGTGTCCACTGTCCCCCAGGAGCTGTTTGGCGACCCGGACATGTCTTCTTCTGTGAGAACAACGAGTATCTCAAAATGTTCGTGCGTCCATTCATGGCCAAGAACCACAATACACACGCACTCAATTGTTTCATATTTGAGAGAAGAACACCCAGAATTCAAAGAAATGTGGGTTGTGGAATTCAGAAGACTCCCCTCTCCTCCCCAAGGAACCACGTCTCCTTCGTTTTTCCACTGCTCCCTTATTCTCGGATGTTGGTACGTCAAAACATAACGAAGAGGAGAGCGCCGTCCCGTCCTATCTGAGCATCTAATCAAGCTCAATTTGACATGATAAATTCTTGGTGTTGGTGGCAAACACACACATCGAACACTTTTTGCGTTCGGGTTAGGGTCCGTAAACGGGGTGTCACTGAACTCTTCTAAATCCGCTGCGTCCCGTTGGATTCTAGTTAGATTTCGGAAGGGAAAATGGATTAGGTGGGGAAGGGAAGGATAAAACGAGGAGAGACAAAAGTCACAGACTTGTCTTTGAAATTGAGTTGTCGATTAGGCCGTGTGCTCTTTTCTTGCTTGACCATGACAATTCTATGCTTTCAATCTCTTCAAATGTGCAAAATTTTTGAAAAAGAGTTCAAAAGGTTTTCAGAATCTAATCTGGGAGAAAAGAGCTCAAAACAAAATGTAATACTTGTGAATTTTTCATTGAGAAGGGCTATAGGAAGATAATAGAGTCTAGAAAAATAGAAGTGGTGAAAAGAGTTCGCTTCTGGTTCGATGGCCATTTTGAAAGTTGATGAGCTGTATGAAGTTGTTTTTTGAGTGGGGATTTGGAAAACGAGTGAGCTTATTATAGTTTTCTTAGTTACAATTTTAAAATTGTTTCCATCTGAGAGTTATTAGAAAAAAATGTAGGTTTTGTAAGTTCTAACCAATTACAAAATTAGTCTTGTCTCGGGCGGTATCAGTTGAGATTAGCATGTAACTGTTCGAAAATGATTTTGACAAATTTTTGAAATCTAGATGTCCTAGGAAGTATGATTTGAAAACTCTGATATTTTGGACCACACACATGAAAAATCTCGATTCTTTACCTTGGCTAGATCGATTTTCTTTTTTGACGCTTTCGCCGACCTCGAATGGAACACCATCTCGAATATTCAAAATCAGAATGAAAAACCTAATATATTAGTAATAAAATCCTCGGTCTGCCACACAAAAATGATGCTTCAAAAGACACAATGTGAAAAGCTGTGAAGCGGCCCCCAGCCCAGAGAGGGGGCGGAGTTCAAGAAGAAGACGTCCCTGTGTTAGAGCGTATGTAGAAGAGGTCCACTATGTCCATGTCATCGTTTTCACTTTTTTGAGTATGTGTCTCTTGGTTTTAAGTATTCCCAAAATGGGTAACGGAAGAGGCAAGGTAATCCTTTGTGACATTGTGAGAAGATAATACATTGTTTTTTCTTGAAAGAGGAGAAGATGGGGATGATGAAGAAGATGGTGTGAGAGACAAAACAAGATAACAGACCTCCCCGTTCATAAATTGTTCATGAAAAGTGTGAGAATTTGGGCTTTTGGCTTTCGAATTTTCTAGGAACTGAATACTGTAGTTTGAACAAGCTACAAGTGTGCGAGCATTGCTGAGGCTCAAAAGATGGTTCACACTCCGAGAGTACATCGAGCTAATAGGATTCATAAGTGTGAAGTCTGACTTTTCGAGGTTTGCTTTCAGATTGCGAGGTCCCATTGGAGCGTTTCATCGATGTACCCTCGGTCTGAGTTTCTAACGTTAACACCTGTAAATGGAAAAAATTCGCCATTATTATTTTTTCTACAGTCTTGTCTCTTCATGGCATGCTTTGGTCAATGTCTCCACTCTGCCATCATCTACTGTCGCACCACGTGGTATTTGCTTTCTACTCTCTCATCTGCCACCCGAATTGGGTACCCAATTATCAATCAGCTCAACCACCACCACTCAAAAAAGTACATAAAAACCACCCAGAAAAGAGTCTTCGTCTTTTTGGATGAAGCGCCATATTGAATTGCATAAAAGGGTGAGCATAAGTACACACACTCTTCCGTGGGCTCTGATGGTTTTAGCACGTTATTATGAGAGCATGAATCGTCGCTACGTCTAGGAGGAAGCGCCGGTAGTGCACCCACAACATATGGTATCCGATTTCACATACGTACTCAGTGGTCCGTCATCATTTAAAATGTGTTGATCTGTGTTGTTGTTGCTAGATGATGAAGTACTTCTTCTTCTTCTTCTTGAACCAAAACCAATGAATTCGAAAACAGTGATGCGCTCTTGTCCTATCTATCTCGTGGGACCAAACATCATAGAAACGTGTGTATTCCGGGAAGAAAGAAGAAGGCTTCTGCCCGTTTTCACCACGTGTTCTTTTTTGAGGAGAAGAATGTGCGGAGCAGATGAAAAATTACATTTCTGCTCGAGATAAAGGTCAAGAAGAGAAGAAAATTGGCGGAAGGAAAAGGTTTTTTCCTTTAGGAAGGTAGGAGGGGAAGATAAATCTAACGCTTTTGCAAAATCTCATATTTCTACTCTTTCTGCATTTTCTTGCGTTTTGGGATTTTAAAAAATGCAGGAAAAAATTTAGTATGAAAGGTGTGAAAACCAATAATGTGGTCTATGTGATTTCTTTAATACGTTATTGGACAGAAATCCGATTTTATGAAACAAGGAATATGAATTATGAATGTTGGGATTCTAGTTGAACGTTGGAATTTCTGAAGATCATATGAAGAATCAAATTACTTCCGGGTTGATTCGTTCTTTCTGTAAACCAGTTAAAGGTTCTTAACCAAAATGCTGGTGTTGATATATTATGATGTATCTAGGAGATTTAAATTGATCTAAAGCCACCTGGAAAAAACAATTCATAAAAACTTATCTATGCTCTTCATCTCATATTTCTGAAGAATTTAACAATTGTCAATCCAAAAGTTCTAGAATTTTTAGCCTGATGCGCTCAGGAGTCTTTACATCATTAAATTCTAGTCCATTTCAATCCTATCCGAATACTACAGAACATTCATATCAAAAGATCCAGAAGATTCTAGATGATCCTTCTCTATTACGGAATCATTCGATTCCTGACTTCTATTTTCCCACCCCTCGAAAAAAAGAAGGGTCAAACACTTCTGAAACTACCTCAATAAATCATTGTCATCATTATTTCACCCTTCCAGTTTTCCGTCTCCATCTGCAACTGCTCCTTTTCCCTAGTTCTCCTCCCATCAAACTAGGGCATTAGCAGATAATCCTTCCCCCCGATGAGTTACGACCATGTTTTCCGTGGGTGGACCCATTTCTCTCTTCCGGTCCCCCAAAAAAATAATGTCAAAACTGCAAAAAAACGACTCACTTTCTCAAAACGATCCTTGAACGTTCCCATTTCGCATACCTCCTCGAGTTCGTTGATGGTCACGAACCTGAAAACATAAGGGAGGGTAGAAAAACACGAAGAAGAAGTTGGGAGGGTAAAAAGAGGGATGTTATAATTAGATAGGTTCTTCCCGGAAGACGAGTTTTTTGAGTTTTTTTTTTCCTGTGGGACTCAATGAGCCGATGAGTTGTACTTGGATATGAGTGGAAGAATGGAAAGTTTGGATGAAGAAAAAAAAGAAGGCGAAGACGAAAAGTTATGAAAGGACATGAATGATAAAATAGAAAAGTCAAGAAGAGGACACGTAGAAGGAAATGGGTGAAAAACGATGTCAGGGTCACTATTTTGGGTTCAGCGAGCACCACTGAAAAAACGGTGAAAATCAAATCGAAAAATAAACTGACAGCAGACTATACATATCCTCCAGACCCATTTGAAAACAAACAAATACTTAGTGACCCCATTCTCTCTCAATTCAAGCATCCACTCATCTTTGACGCTTTCGGATAATGGACCACCCCAGACTAAACCAATATTTTAATTTCCAAGGATTTTTCAATTTTTCAAAGTGAGCACTAAATCAACTTACTTTTTCGGTTTGGTTACTAAATTCACCATTTCATAGTCTTCAATAACGGTCGATTCAGATGATTTCGAAGAATCGTGGCTTTTGTCAGATGTCAAAGAGGAAGTTCGCAACATTCGTGTTATCTCTCTCCCTATCTTATGATAACAATGGACGCGAGGGAGGAGATAACACAAAAAACTCATTAATCATTGTGGTGGGCTCTTCTCAGAGAAACAATGGAAACATCATTTGATTACACATTTCTCAAATGTTGTTTCTGGTTGTGATGGACACTTGCTCACCGAGCATTGCTTTTTGTGTGTATTGACCTTTCGATAAGATTTATAGAGTCTCACAAGATCACCAATGGATCATCTTCTCGACGGGGAAGTGATACTGATAGGAATTGGTAGATGAAAGGTTCCTGGGGGAAGGTCGTAAAGAAACGTCGAAGGTTGGAAAAAGACATAAAATTGAGCTGCGAGATATAAAAATGAAATTGAAGGTGAGGAGAAAGGTCTCAAAGATGAGTGATTTTCGACGAAGTGAAATGTCAAAAATCCGGGAGCAATTAGGTTGGAGGTAGGTTTGAAAATGTATTTTCCCGAATGACTAAAAACTAACTACTCAAATTTAAGCTCAGCCATAAACCTTCAGTTATGAGGTCATAAAAATATCAGTTAAATTTGGTTTTATTTGTATTGTTTTCTTATGATAATCAGTATCTAAATAAAGGACGTTAGCATATTTTACTTTAAAATATAAAGTTTTCCAACTTTCGGTTTCTATGATTTTAGGTTTTGTTTCAGAAATTTTCCAAGGTTCTTGAAAGTAGCATAAAATAGGTTTTCTCTCCAGGACTACAAAACTTGAAAATTTAAGCACTTCTGAATTTAGAGAATTTTTAAAAATTTCACCCAAATGATTAGAGACATCTCAAGGAATACATTGAAATTCTATGTCTGTTCTACATGATCTGTTTCTGACCCAAAAAAAAAACGCAAAAATGTATAACATCTGCCACCTGATTCCCCATGCAAAAAGAACCATTTATTGCGCCTAAAATGGGATCGTCGTCTACTACCAACCACAAATATCAACAAAGCAACACATGTCTCTTTTTTCATTTCTTTTCCAGCAAAAAAACTTACATTCTGAAAGTGAAAAATCGTTCAGAATAAGGTGCTCCAGTGAGATTTCAGAATTTCAAATATCTGTTGTTTTTTTCTTGTTCCGAAAGAAATAAGATGATTTAAATGAAGTCACGGAAGCAATAAATAATGTGTGTGTCTGTGAGGAACAATGCAGTAAAAGAGGTCGTTACCGTCTGAAGGGATTCTTTATATCTTCAGAAGAGAACTCTGCCCCACAGCTGACTTTTTGAAAAGCAGGAGAAAATCTCTTGAAATGGGACAATTAATGGACAACAAGGCTTAGGGTCGTTCGAGCCTCGCTAGATATTAAACTTGGAATGATCCCAAAACAAACAAATGAAAACCTACTAAAGAATTCAAAAATTTACGACCCACCTCACTCTATCGTCGTAGTTTTGATCACCATCGTCCAACTCCTCAATCATCTTTTCTTTGAAGAATACAGACAGGAAGGAATTTTGACCAAATGAGCGTAGGAAGAAGTCAAAAATGAAGAGGAAATTGAATATGTCCGTCACATATATACATTTCTCTACTGGTAGTACAAGTTGGGGACTCCGCTCTTTGTCTCAATGACCGAATACACGCGATTGGAGGGTGGGAGGAAAGTGAGGAACAAATGAGCAATTGGCTGGGAGGTCTTTGAAAAAAAAGGAGGAGGTGCGAAGATCTGATAAGGATGATTTATGGATCAATAAATCGCTTGTAGTATTACAAAAAGTTGGTGAAGGTGTAAAGGATTAGCACAAAAATAAAGAGGCTAATTGTGTGAAGAGTATTTTATGCCTAGCATATTTTATTATAGCCTGTCTTACTGTCAGTACTGATGACATCTTTGATTTATCAAAAATAACTTTTTAGGTCTTATGAAAGCAATTCATAATTATTGGGCTCAAACGTAGAGCATTAGGAACCGTTGTAGAAATTTTTATGATACCATCACTTTGATCAAACTTATTTTGGAGACGGCGACAGCTATCAAAAAGTGGCCCACTAAAGACATTTTGGTGGCTGACCACTAGTTGGAATCTATCACAAAAAACCGAGATAAACTTGGTCGAAGGTGTATGCTCCAAGTACAGGAAGACTTCCTCGAGGCATCAACTGATAAAACTTACTAACTTTTCTTATGATTTTGGAAACTACCGCTATGATGAAGTAATTCCATCTTTCGAATCTTCAGAAAAAATAAGAGACCTCCTTGCTTATTTACAGCTGGACGTTCAATCTAAACCAACAACTCATCAAAATTCATATTTTCAGTGGTCCTTCTTCTCGCCGAATGAAATGCAATAAACCTTTTTCTCCAAACATCAAAACATGTTCGGATTTATATTATTTTTCTGCGTTCAGGCTTCAGAATGGAAAAATAAACGGAACGAGAAGATGTCTACGGGTGGTCCTCTTCTTCTTCACACGAGCAGAGATGATGACACGTTTCGAATGTCGAGAAACCAAACCGTCGTCGGAGGATGAATGTATGGGCACACACATATGGAACATATTTTGTCTTTTGGGAAGAAAACGGCTGAAGGAGGTATATGAAGTAAAAATAACCAGAGACAATATAGCCGACGAATTATGTATGCCGATTGTTTGAAATTGAGCAGAAGAGTGTGGAAAAGTGAAAAGCTTTTATTTACGTCAGCATTTCCGAAACAAACCACAATATTATTATTGAAGAAGAAGATGAAGTATAATCTATCTGAGAAAAAGCATCCGAAAATATATAACTGACTGAACTGACTGACTGACATTGCGAGGAAGTGAGCAAAAACGGATGAATGAGAGAGAGGAGGGAAACCGATACGCCTGGGAACAGGGATACAGGGGTACAACTTTTGAAGGATACAATCGAACGGAGAAAAAAATCTTTCAACAAGAGAAGCGGAATGTTGATGCTCATTCGAAAATTATCCAACTTTGAAACCGTATCGAGCCCAGTAGATTATCTGAAAAAGAACAATGTTCATTTTGAAATGTTCTAACCGACTTGTTGCAATGGTTGTTGAAGAGAACCCTTACATTAAAAATGCTGAAACCCGCAGGGAAGGCGAATCTCGCAATCTTGTCAACCCTCTCAATGACGTGTTCCTTCTCCCTCTGCATTTGAAGCTTGTATCCGACGATTGCCAACTCGATTAGTGACAAAAAGACAAATGTCATTGAGCTGAGCATCCACACATCTGGAACGTAGTACGTCGAGAGCAAAAAATCAAAAGTGAGACCCACCAATCGCTTTGATATACGATACTCTTGGCAAGTTTTTCATTATGGAACCGAAGTGAAAAATCATGGAGAGTAGCGCGTTGACTCCGATCATGGTTCGAGGTGTGATGGCTTGGGGTCCGAGGGAGAAGGCTATCCAGCTGAAAAAGATGTAGTTTTTTGGAAGCTAAGATTTAAGTCGAACCTAATGAAGATGGAGAAGAACGTGGGAAGGTAGGCTTGGAGAAAGTACCACATGTATCTTCGTTCGAACACGAAGGTCACGACCAGTTCATCCCATTTTCCAGCAGGGTAGTCCTTCAAGAAACAATTCAGTTTATTTTCAGAATTGATGTTTTGGAGTGTGTTTCGAAGATCCCGGTAGAATAATTGTGCGCCTTGACATTCTAATTTCAATCTTGAATTCTATTTCAAAAAACTTGTTTACACATAATTACAATTCTTCGAAGACTTGACGTAATGCGTTCTTTAGAATCCCGATCGAAACAGACTTCGAATCAGAAAAAAAATATCTTCGTACTCGTTTAATGACAGCCGGCGTAATGTCCTTGAGCCAGAAGTCTGCGATTCTTATCTGAAAAAGAGAAATATTACAAAGAAGATTGGATCGAGAACGAAGACTTCTTGTAGGGCGAAAACTGGTGATCGTTGGTTGTTCCATTGGAGTCGAACTTCGTCATTGTTGTAGGAGAAACTGAAAAATGACAACTTCAGATGGATCGACGAGATTAAAGAGCGTCTGAATCCGTCTTTGAGATTTAGTAGATAAGAGAAGCGAGATTTCTGTATGGTCGGAAAAAAAATGATCAGATTGATCTGCGAATGAAAAATCCACAATCTAACGGAACTTTATGAGATATGTTTATAGTGCTAGACAAAAGAAAAAAAGACGTGTAGGTGTTGTCGCTTTTTGAGCTTGGTGGGCCATTGTTTTTGTAGTCATTTGCAACATCATTTGCAAATAAGCCAAAAATGAAAACGTAAGCAAGCAACAAAACTCTGCTCGTTAGACTAGAAACAAGTAACATTACAAAGCAAAAATGGATTACTGTGAATAAGTCAGTTCCATTTATTCTGTAGAATCTTAATACAGCCCTTCATATTCGAAAATTCTGAAGCCTAACATTTTTGGAGTTAACCCTCAATTTCTCGAGCTCAAACGAGTAAAACACACTGAATGTTCCAGTGAACAATTGCAGATCAAACTCAAACAGGGAGCTTAATAATTCCCGGGTGTCAAAGTCCGTGGTGGTGTTGTCTACCAACCCAAAAACATGGCGTTTACTAGTCCCTTCTCTTCTCACAGAAGCTCTGAACTTAGTTTTCTTTTCTCTGTTCCGACTCATTATGACTCAATAACTACTCTTACCTCTGATAGTTAAGCCTGCATGACTGTGTATCCATCGGGAAATCCTCCAAATCCATATTACATGGTCCCTTGACGCGAACTCTCTGAAAACTCACTCCCACATTCCATCCTCTATTCCTTCAATGACTCACATAGTTAACCCAAACTGTCCCATTATCGAACAGAGTCAGGAAGACATTCTGAAATGGTGATTCATAAATTTCCGCGAATTTCGAATTCACGAAGCATGTATTCGGTGTCCATAACCTGCAATTTGAGAAAGGAAGAAAACGATTATGCCTTCCTATTGTGAAACTGACTTGGTAAGTGTCTGCTGGTCTAATGTCAGGTTGGCTTTACATGCTCCAAGGTGAGCGAATCTGAAAAATAGAGATCTTTCGAAAAACCAGAAAGATCAAATCTGAAAAGGTGATTGTCTTACAAGCATAATCGCATAGTCTGGATTCAAATAATTTTTGGTTTCATTGTACTAAAAGTGTGCCGATGGAGTTGAGATCGAAGGTTTTTCCTTACGTCAATTTCTGATGACAGATTCTTAATTGCTCGCTCTCAAGACTCTATAAGAACTAGTTCTTTGTTCTGACTGTTGAGACCCAAAGTTTGTTGTTTTTCATCCCTTCCATTGACTCGAAAAACCGATCTTAGCTGTTTTTGTGAATTCAATGAACTTTAGACCCCAGGGCCCTACACGGTAAAAAGTGTGTTCTGATGAACAAAACATGGGCTCGTCCAATACATAATCAAATTATCTCGAAAAAAAGATTAGGAAGCTTCATAATGACACAATGAAACTGAAATTATCCGGCTCTTTCAATAGATTCAACCTTTTAGGCATTGGCAATTCTTTTCTCTTTTCCTTCCAAACTCTACATATTTGTCCAACTTCATACTCATTAAAAACAGGCCATTCACATCTAGAACCCACTCAAAATGCACAGTTGACTGAACTTGTGATCTTTGAGACCCACCTTTTCTAGTCAAAACAAGTGACATACCTCAAATTTGGGTCCGTCCACATCTCATTGATGAACATCTCCAATTCGAAATCATTTGTCATCTCAGAAATTGAATTGATTTCTTGGATCCAAAACTCGACGCTCACAGTGATCCCACTCTTTTCTGAAGTGATATTATTTGTGTCTGGTTTCTGACTTTCGTGAGTTGATTGATTGGAAACTGCTATTGGCAATGAAACCTTAATATGATCTGGCACGTTCTCTTTCATTTTTCGGCTATTACTCATTCACATTTTCCTATTAAAACCCACTTGGCAGTTTGTGTTTACTGTAGTCTCGTTTACTGATCAAAGTATCCATGAGCTGAGCTTCATTCAAGCATTCCGATCTTAACTCATGAACTTCTTGGGGACTTCCATCCGTCCAAAAAACCAGAAGGTTCAGAAATAAAAGAAAAAGGAGCATGGCGAAAGTGAAATAGAATGAGCTCTCGTTTTTATTCGCCTTTTCGAAAATCTACTGCTCAAAGAAAATTGGAGGGGGGACCCCACGAAAAAGGAAATGGGGAGAAAGGAAGTCGTTGTTTTGATGGGGGGTCGGAATGGAGTGAAGACGGATTCTAGTTTTTTCGAACGAAATTCGAAAAAAAAGGAACCGAATATGATCTCGAATTTCATTCGAATTAATTATGAAAGAAGTGTAACAATTGAAACAAACATGAAACCGGATATCAAATGATGAACTTCCAGGAATTGATGTATTCTTCCCTCCGAGAATTCCCAGTTCCAGATGTCATTTCCCGGTTCCGGAGCCATTGTAGCTTTAGCCGTATCACCTGCTCTTCTTCCAGTTCTGTCAGGCCTTCAAACTTTCCGTAGACTACTCCACGAGTAGGCAGAAAAGTAGGCACAAGAGAGGAACTTGTTTTTTTCTTCTTTACATCCCGCCCGTTTTTCTACTCTAGGGATTATCATTAAAGCCAACTTCCAGTCTCCACCATTTAGTTATGAGTGTCTGAAAATCAGAAACTATGTTCAGTTTATACCTTCCCGTCACTTTCTGAGTTCTCCTCAACACTCTATTTTCAGCAACATGTCGTCCATGGCATGGGTCGAGAGGTCATTCTTGGCTTCTGAAATCGGGTTCTTCTCCACTTTGTTTGTCAATTCCTTCCTAGTATACCTGATTGTGTTCCACACGAAACAAGTCTTTGGAGCATACAAGTATCTGATTCTGTCGTTTTCATTGATGGGAATCCTCTTTGCTACTGCGGAGTTTATAGTGAAGCCGGCAAGTTTTCAAGATGGAAAGTGATTGTTTTGAAATCGACGATTCAGATGACTCACAATTACAAAGCGAGCTTCACATTTTTCACACTCGCTCGGCCTTTCGGGTGCACTAAGGAAGTGGCGATGGTTTTGCTGGGTGAGTTTCAATACCTAATCTTTGTTAGACTGAAATTGTTGTCAACTCCTGCTTTGTTACATCTTGTCGGTTCACCCTGACCTTTCGGTTCATACGCACTCAGACTTTTCTCCTTAGTATTCCACCTGCAAACTTTCAGCAGACTTTGCTCGAATAGTTGATATTTTACCGATGAAGTTTTATTCAGCACGTAAAACACTGCAATCTTATTCGAGACTTTCAGCTGCCTACTCTAGCACTTACGCTGCCACCATTTCCCTTTTGGCCGTACAGTTTGTCTATCGATACTGGGCGATTTTTCAGTGAGTTTTGATTCTGGTAGAACCCCTCTGATCAAGATTCATTTTCAGTACTCGCCGTTTAAGTTTCTTTAACGGATTCCGAATATTGTTTTGGGTGTCTATCGCGATGATGTTCGGCGTAGACTGGAGTTCATCGGTTTACTTTTTAGGAATGCCAGATAAAGTCTCGGAGGATTATTTGAGGTATGTTCCGGTTGAACGAAATCAAAGATCCATTCCATTCATTGTTTCAGACGGGAAATCAGTGATCACTACGACTTGAACATCTCCCGACTCGCCTACTTTGCAGCTGTTGTCTACGTAAGTTTTACAGGTGATCTCTGTCAGAATGCTCAATGTGCCCATCGTTTCAGGACTCAGGATACAACATCAGATGGCGTAGTGTTATGGTCATGGGAAGTGTGTCGAAAGTGTTGGTGGGTTAACTGATTACTCCGCTTATT
This sequence comes from Caenorhabditis sp. 40 LS-2015, assembly GCA_900536305.3. Lineage (NCBI taxonomy): Eukaryota > Metazoa > Nematoda > Chromadorea > Rhabditida > Rhabditidae > Caenorhabditis > Caenorhabditis tribulationis. Next base: position 94,648 of record LR543269.1, read on the forward strand.
TTTATTGCTCATGTATTACAGTTTATTCAATACGCTGTTATGGTTTTTTGTGGTGTCAGAATGCACAAGAAAATGGCGGAGAAAATGGAGCAATTCTCAATTACGAACCGGAAAATGCACACTCAACTATTCAAAACTCTCGTAATCCAAATCACTGTCCCAACCTTCACCATCTTCTCTCCGGTTCTCGTCATGTTTGTGATTCCGTTCTTCGATTTACAACTAGGAATTCCAACGGGACCAATATTGTGTGCCCTTTCCTTATATCCATTCATCGACGGACTCATTGTGATATGCATCGTTTCTGATTATAGAAAAGCTGCTCAAGGTGAGTTGCACTTTTTGATAAATCGTCTACAATTACTGCTCAATTTCAGACATCTTCCGTCGCGTTGTCTATCGTCTAACATGCGGGAGAGTCAAACTTTTTCAAACTCAAAAGTACGATTTTTCAATCAGTGGAGCTGCAGGGACAACCGATGGAAATACAATGGGTCGTTCTAATCGAATAGCTGCCACTTCCAGGCAAACTGTTTCCAGTTTTTGAATCTAGATACTTTTGCTCTGTCTTTACATACTGTTAGCGGGTCTATTGGAACTGAACTCTGTGATATTCAATTCTCGGAAACATTTACATTTGCAATAAAATAGAAATAAAGTTTTAAAGTTTAGCACTGATTTTCTCGGTCTGATTCTCGTTCTCCCGTATGAAATCCATCAGTTTCTCCAGTCTCGTCAACACTTCATCATCCAAGTCGTAGTAATGATCGACTCCCGGGATTCTGTAGAAATCCTTGCACGAAGAGACGATACGTTGCATCAATCTGTTCGAATTTTCAACCGGGACAATCTGAAAATTGAAAAACATTTTCTCGAAAGTTTCAAGACTCACATTATCCTCGATTCCATGAACCGTCAGAACTGGACAAGTAATGTCTATTGTGTTCACTGTGCTATTGCAGATATCCGTCTGAAAAAAAAATTAGATGTTTTGACCTCTTTCAATGGGATATTCACGTTCAGAAACTCCTGAAGACATTCGATGTTCAGAAGAGCCGGATGTCCATGTTTCGATGGGGGATACTTAATGGATCCTGTTTTCATGAGGTATTTTAGTGCTCCAGGTTGGATCGTATCCACAAAATTCATGTCAAGTCCAGTACCGGGACACATTAGAAATAGTCCGGAGACTTTTTCGTTCCGTTGTTTGGCAATGTTGAGCGCTGGATGGCAAGCTCCACTAGTGGCCATCAGAATCCATTTGTCAGAGTTTGAATCTGAAACGTATATTGCGTAGAAGTTTTCAGTGCTTTAAAAACGAATCGCAAAAAGACTATGGACGGTTAAGTGTCACTATTAGTCACTATTAGTAAATTTGTTTAAAATTAGAAAATGAGGGCATTTAAACAAAAGTTGCCGGATAAACTTGGGTGACCATACACAAGTTATTTAAGTTTCTTCTCTTTTTTTTCTCTACCAGTACCAATCTATCAGCATGTTTCCAGAGTCAAGCTTTAAACTCCCATAATGTCAGTTTTGCAAACCGCTTATTCAAAATCACGACTACCCGTTGATCAATAATAATTCCCATTTTCAAATCTCGACTGCCTACTATTTTGAAAATCTTCAACCTTTACCTCCCTTCTCCCTTCTATTGCCTATCTTTGTCCGACCATCGGATTACCCTTCTCTTCACACTGGAGACCAAGACGGCTGATCAAACACGAACATCAATGATCGATTTTGACTCCGCCTCTCCATTCTCTAACCTCCGCGTGGAAGTGAACTTATGGGAAGTGTTGCATAGCAGCAGCTAACCAAACCACACTAACTCTAGCTATGATGTACCGGAAATTAATTTGGACATGATTTTCGATGCCTCTACTTTTCGACAGATTGTGTGCTTTGGGACAAGCTTGTAAACTTAGACCCTGAAGTCCAAGGAGACCAATAATAACCTCGGTCACAAAGACTACACAATTCTCACCGAATAACATAACAAGCGTCACCTAGATAACCTAATTTGCTGTTTGCCTTCTGAATGCCACCTACACCTTTGAACTTTTCAAAGATTCTTGATACTTCAACTAACCAATTCTCTCCTCGATATCTCTCCGCCACTCATTAACGTTCCAGACACGATCGTAGGATCCAGGGTTTTTGTAGAGAAATCTGAAAGGGCTAGAATTTAAGAATAGTTTGATGAGGAAAGCATTACCTTTCAAAGTATACATCGTTCTGTTTCTCAAAAAACGCTTGAAGTTGAGTCGCATGACGGCAGTTTATAGATGATCCAAGTCCATGGCAGTATAAAACGTTGAGCTTTTTGAGGATTGTCATGCGACCTGCAAAGGTTTGAAAACTGCGGATACGTAAGAGATTTTTTAGCAGAAATCGAATAGTTCACGCTCAGAATAGAGAAATTCGTAGAACATTAGAAACCTAAATGTGAACTGATGTGCTTCAAAAATCTAGACAAAATAGAAAAGTTACAAAAAACTTGTGAAGGCTCTTCAAAAAATCACTAGAAAACCGAACAAAACGAATCCTGAGATATCGGATTGATTCCCGGCAAACACTAGGAAACGAACAGAAACCCGTTTATTTGAAAACCCAGTTGTCATCGTACGAGAGAGGAACGTGGTGGTCACTTGTGTCTTCTTTATCGTCTCTGTCTCTTCACCAATGTGTACTCTCTCGCCTCCCGGGCAACACTTAAGACTACATTTAGTCCGAGGGCACCTTGTGGTTTGATAGCTTGTTTTTGGGTTGTTGGTGTCTCTGAAAGCATGACTTCTGTTGAGCAGGGGATTTTGATCTTATGAGCCCGTCCATGAGGAAGTCCTTGATATCACGTCATTTACTTCACATTCAGTCTTCAGAGATCAAAAAGTTTTGCTATTTTGAACCTTGTATATGGCAAGTTTTTGCTTTCACTAGAGAGACCAAGCAGTGAGAGCTGAGCGTGTGAACTTTTGCACACTTTCCATGTGGTGTGTGACTTGAAAGAAGACAAAAAAGTAGTGAAGACCTTTGTTGGATTTAGATCTCTATGATCTCTTCTCTTTTTTGAGGAGGCATACTTTTTCTGGCAAGAAAACAAATATGAAATGTCACAGATTCTGGTGTAGTTGTTGTTACTGAAAGAGTGTGCAAACCAGCACATTGAAAACAATAACTTGTGTTCTGGAATCTGAAATAGGGCTTTGGTTGTCAGCTGAACTGTGAACAACATCATTTCTAGGTCGAAGATATCAAGATTCATCACAGTTTCAGTTCAGTGTTTTTTTTAGATTTTCGTCAAGTCGAAAAGCGTTGCTCTTTCTAAATTTGAAGCGTTATACGGTTCTTCAAACTCTCCAAAACCCCCGGAAACTTTATGTTTCTATGCGCAACGTTTTTCATTATTTGCCTGCTTGTCTGCTCTCCCATTCAAACATTTCGGTCGTTGGCCTTTTCTCCGTTTTCTTTTGCCTTCTATGTTCTCCTTTGTTCACACCTCTCTCACTTTCCACGTTGCAATCTTCAGAGGACCCCCTACACATGGTACATTTTTTCTTTGCTGATTTTCGATTTGTGCTCGTAGACAATGAAAACTTGAGCAAATAGAAAATTCTAAAACCGATTGATCTACATCACCTTTTTTCCTCCCCCGCGTCCACCACCGCCCGTCCGGCCGAGTGCACGTGGTGTTCTCTATTTGTCGCCATGTCATCGTCCTTTTTCTTTTGTTATGAAGTGAAAAGCGAGAAGTGTTCGGAATTAAAGGTCAAAGAATGTCCGATTGGCTCAAATTATATTGAACTATCGCTCCTTTTCGAGAAGTTGATCTTTCCTTTCAAGGTTTTCCCATATTTGTATGGTCGCTATTGTTGTCTTGTTTGTACACAGTTTTCATAATGTTGTTTCGATGGAAAAAGGATTGAGAAAAAAATTTTTGGAGACAATTTTTTCACCACTATCAACACCACGCCAGGAATTGGTATATTTGTAAATCTAGTGTGAATCAGCCACATCAGAAAAATCAACATTGAATCTTCCCGACTACGAGAATCAGGATTCACATAAAAATTTTGCTCTCGATCTATATAATTTTAATCTTGATCAGAATTTCGATGGCTACCGTAAAACCTATAATAGTTTTGCTTTTACTCATTTCACATTGATGGCATTTATCATTGGTTTACATCATACTTGCAACGGGCCGGGCCGGGCCGGGCCGGTAGGAGGATTTTCCCGGCCCGGCCCGGCCCNAGAGAGGGAGAGAGAGAGAGAGAGAGAGAGAGAGAGAGAGAGAGAGAGAGAGGGGGCGGGGGAACGGTGTGACATTGAAGAAAGGATTTGAACGGAGGAGGAGGAGAAGATTGAGAAGATGAAAACGGAGAATATTTGGCATAATTGCGGGTGGTGGATTATAGTTCAGTTTTTGTGGTTTTTATTCTTTTGGTTTTGGTGGATTCTGAGATTCTCAGAAGTTGAAGGATTCTCAGATTCTCAAATTACGTCTTCAGTTTTTCCATCATATCTAGATTTTTGATGGATTCTGAAACCTTCACACTTCGAGAGGACGGTCCATAATTCCCGATAAAAAGTGGAAAATGATTTCACATGAACTTTCAGTTCTCCAGGTCAAAAGTTGACCTAAACAGGGTATTTTTTAATGGAACCTGTGCATATTTTGAAAAATTTTAGCAATCAGGAGTCGAGTTTGGTTTGGAGATTCTGAAATTTCAAGACTCTGATTCTATGAATCCTAAGTTTCGAAACTCTAAAATCCCCCAATATTCTCACTTTTTTCACTCTTTTCACTGCAACTCGGCTCAAAATGCTCCAAAATCTTCGATAGTTACACCATTCAAAGCGTCGAACATTATTCAGTCAGAAAACTTAATTTTTATTGTTCAAAATCTAGAGAAAGTTCCCTTTCGATTGCTAGTAAGATAAAAAAAATCGAAAGCCATTTTGAGCCGAGTTTTAGTCGAAAATTGAAAATCTTCCCAAGGACTTCAGATTCACTGTAAGAAGTCGAGAATCTGAATTTCAAGATACGATTTTAAAAAAAAACGGAAAATTTTGGAAAACAAAGGATCAAACTACGAAGTTTTCAAGTCACCAAAATTTTCTGTGTAGAATCTTTCAAAATTTCAAATTCCAAGACCCAAAACTGACCCAAACCCGACCAAGACCCAAGACCCAAGGTCCAAGACTCACCCAACCAACCTTTCGGAATCTGCACTTCTTCTCACCCATTACTGTACTTTCGGTTTAGACCCTGCTAATTCATTTTACCCCTTTCACCTTTCCGCTCTATTATCTGTTCCTTTCCAACTTTGCAATTGCTCATCTTCCAACAAACTACACTCAACAAATTCCGACATTCCTGGAGTCAACCGAGAACAATACAACCCAAAGATCACCTCCGGGGCTCCATTCACCCATTTTCGCCCAAATTTCAAACCTTGTCACAGACATCGCGTGTGTTCCCGACACAATCATCATCCTAATCCTCATTGTCCTTCTCCTTGGGTTAGAGGTTAGAGCCCCTCCCCTCCCCTCGAGCTTCAGCAAACTGTTAGTGGAGGTNACTATTAGGCTTTCTGAACTTTTATCTTTGTTTGTTCAATTTCATATCTTGATCTTCCTTGCCTGTTATTTTCTAAAGCCATTCATAAAAGTTTTGATACAGTTTGGCAATTTTCAAATATGTATGGGTTTTTCTTTTTTGCTCCCCACTATCTACTTCTTCTGCAAAAAAGATGAACATTGACATTTCCCCCCTAATAATACTATCCACCTGCTCCGAATTGAGTCTACACCATTCTTCGTCGCCCATTTTGAAGTTCAACGACCACTCTCTCTCTCTCTCTCTCTCTCTCCCTCTCTGTCTCTCTCTCTCTCTCTCTCTCTCTCTCTCTCTCTCTCTCTCTCTCTCTCTCTCTCTCTCTCTCTCTCTCTATTCTCAATATGGTCTAAGAATCCCGAGGAGGAGGCGGTGATGAAGAAGAAGAACACAGCGAAACTTTCAACTTATCACTACCCGAGAGCGGGGATCTCTCTCTCTCTCTCTCTCTCTCTCTCTCTCTCTCTCTCTCTCTCTCTCTTTCCATTCTCGGAGAGATAGAGAGACATGTCAACATATTACACCCCTAGTTTTGGTGGGGTGGTCTTAACCACAATCTTATTTTTTTGACCAAGATTTTCTCGGTTGCTTTAAGAGCTATGAAGAAATGATCAACTAATAAAATGTGTCGGATAACCTGAGCAACAATTTCTTAGTTGATCACTTTTTCATATCTATTACAGGAACCGAGATAAATTTGGTTAAAGCAACAGCATCCTTTGCAGTCAATCTTGAAGGAAGATTTGACTGGAACCGCTTCATTTCCCTACATGACTTTCAAACTATCAGCTCTATGCAAACGTAATGGGCATTACTTTTGCATAGACCTGATAGAATTCTAGAAGTTTCGATAACCTAGGATTCTTCCAATTCTGAAACTTCGAAACTTTCAGAATTTTCCAAATTTCCAGTTTTTTTTTTATAATTCCAAGGTATGATGATTCTCCAGACTCAAACTATGTCACTGATCTTCCCATCTTCTTTTTTCTTCCCGATCAACTTCCCTTCTTCAATGCTCAGCCTTTGTTTGGTTAGGTTCGTCCTATAAGGCGACTAAGGAAAAGAGACGACCCATGTATGGGTTCTGTTGATTCATCAGTTCTTTTCCTCCTTGTTTCAATGAGAGGTTGGATCGTCATTGTCTTCTTGGAATCGGAAGTAACTTTGAGCCGAGCTTACTCACCCAGTAGATCATTAAAGGGGGCACTTGGAAAACTGTCCGTAACTGGCTCAGTTTTTGCTTCACAACTTTGATTTTTAACTCATTTGAAAGCCCTTGAAAAGTTGTATATAATGTTTTACTTTCAAAAAGATCCAAAATTTGAAACTTCTCAAAAACTGGATTGAAAATGGGGGATACACCGCTGATAACCCATAGAAAGTCGCCTCCCGCTGACCTAGTTGTGAAGCTTTGATTTTGAGTGTAAACTTATTTGAAAGCCCTTAAAAAGTTACATAAGGCAGTCTAGTTTTGACATTGATCCCAAATTGAGAACTTTTGAAAAACTAGTTGAAAGCATACTTGCAACGGGCCGGGCCGGGCCGGGCCGGGCCGGTAGGAGGATTTTCCCGGCCCGGCCCGGCCCGGCCCGCCTCACTCAGCTGAAAAATTTTTTTTCAAATTTTTTATTTTTTTCAAGAAAGAGAACGAAAAAATGTATGCTATTTTTTTGAGAATCTTTTTTTTTCAAATCAAAAAGTACAAAAAGAACAATTTGGTTCCAGAAAAGTTACTTTTCAAAAACTTTTTTCCGAAAAATCGGGAAAAAAATCAGCTTCAGTAATACCCCCCCCGGCCCGCGGGCCGGGCCGGCCCGGCTCGACGTCGGCCCGGCCCGGCCCGGCCCGCCCAAAATCTCAGCGGGCCGGCCCGTAATTTTGCAAGTATGGTTGAAAGATAAAGGGCTATCATGCATAGAGTGTCCAATACAAATCTCTGTGTAGCTGGGCCAGTTTTGATGCTATAAATTTGGATCCAAGTTCATTTTGAAATCCTTAAAAATTCACAAAACATATGCTAACTTCAAAATGATCGGAAACTAAGAAAAGTCTGAAAAAGACCGTTGAAAATCGAGTAGGAAAACATCCGATTGAAAATGTGTTGGCTATTGACCCAGTTTTAATGCTAGAATGCTATATTTAAGTTCATCTGGAACCTCTGTTTTTTTGTAATTTGAAATTCATCCAGAATCTAAAACCCCTGAAAACTAAACCTGAAATCTAGAGACCTAGGACTGACCTTCAGGTAGTCCAATTTTCATAAACCTCATAAAATATAAATATTGCTTTGAGTTTTGTTGCTCAGGTCAAGCCTGACAGGTTACTCGCTATGCTTATTACTGCCTCTTTGTCTCTCTGTTTGTGTATGAGCATGTACCTCCTTCTCCCTCGGCTCCAAACGAGGCAAATCAGCTTCTCCCTCACCGTCTGCGTCTCTCTATCCAAGACCTCTCTCTCTCTCTCTCACATCGTATTTACCCAACCTATATGAACCATAAGTGACCGTCACTCTTGGCTCTTTATGCTCTCTCTCTCCTATATTTTCAAGAGTTTTCAATTTCTGTTGCTTTTCCTTCTCCCCCCCATCGCTTTTGCGTCGTTTTCCGTAACGAACGGAAAACATGAAAGAGCACTCTCTCTTTTTTTTTTTTGTCTTTTGACTGGCCTAGGCGTATGTATACATGTATCGTTTCGGCACATTATGTGTATGTATTCATGGCCGATATTGGCAAAGAATGGTCTATTGGAATCCTAGCGTCGCAGGAGCAAAAGTCGAACTTTTCTCTTTTTTTTTTGAGATTCTAGAGATTTCTAGAAGAATCTAGAGGGTTCTAGAGAATTCTGGAGATTTCTGGGAAAACCTAGAGGGTTCTGGGAGAGTCTAAAGGATTCTGAAGGACTTTGAAGGATTCTGAAAGATTCTGAAGGATTATGAAGGATTCTAGATGGTTCTAGAGGATTCTGAAAGGATCTAAAGAATTTCAACTGGATCCTGAGAGTTTTGAAGGACTCTGAAGGATTCTGGAGGATTCTGAAGGATACGGGAAGGATCTGGAGAATTCTAGATGATTCTGGAGGATTTTCGAATTCCCAAAACGTTTTTTTCCCTTATAACATGGCTCAGAATGGTCTAATTTGTTTGAAATGTATACCATTCGAAAGGTTTTGAAATTTTGAGTCCGTCTCAAGCATTTTTTATTCATCCAAACTTTTCGACTACAGAATCCAGTTTCTAATGCTCATAAAATGTGCTTATCTAAATGTGCTTACCCTCTCTTTTTTTTTGCTTTTCTATACTGTCTAGTGTATTTTCGAATTCTGTCTCTGACACAAAAAGTTCATTTTTCCAATAATTTCCTTCGATTTCTCCGATCTTCACACGTTTTTTTTTTCCAATATATAAACTTTTAATTTGTAACTGTTCTATTCTAGACGAACTAATAGCGGCAACTGTACCTCCATAACTTTGACGAGACTCACAGAATTCTTTTGAATTTCACCAAACATCATATACTTCTGGCCAGCACTGTACTTGACCTCGATTAGGTTTCAGGTGGTTTTGAAAGAAAGACATTTTAGAGATGAAATTGAGATAGTTAGATACAAAAACTCTCTGGCTCAAATATCCCTAGGTTTCCAAATCTCTAAAATTCTCTTCTAGAAAAAAGTAATAGCGGCAACTGTATATATCTCCACTTGATCAACCCAAGGCTTCACCCCCTTCTTGGTACTCCATATCCCTCTTCCCTTTTCCGCACTATTCGTCATTTCATTTCATTATTATCAACTTCTCTTGCGAGGAGAGAGAGAGAGAGAGAGAGAGAGAGAGAGAGAGAGAGGGGGGCTCCTGTGCTGTCGAAAAGTGATAATACAAACAATAGTGTCCAGTCGTCCACCACTAGACCCCCTCCGTCTTGACCCCCCTTTTGAGTGTTGAACTTCCGCATTTTCGAAAACTTTGCAAAACCTAGATAATCAATCAAGCAGTTTTGAGGGGCTTATCAGATTACATCTTGCCAAAAGTTGTTAAAGGTCTCGAAATCGAAAAAAAAACCAAGTTAGCTAAGGCTTGTTTTTCTAATTGCTCATAAGCCCATTTTCAACCCTCTGTGGACCCACAAAAACCCCACACTTGAAAAGTAACTTCCCTTGACTCCGCCCATTTTTCGAATTCAGTTTTTCTTTTGAAAAAAACTGCTTTTCTCTTTCAAATTGTCTTGTTTTTTCATTACAGATGATTATACCTATACTACGCCTTCATTACAGTAAACTATACCTGGTTTTCAAAAAATTCGCTCTCCTAATTTTCCCCTTCAATTCTATCTCTCTCTCTCTCCCTGAATCCTGTGGTTCAAAACCAATACTATGTAGAATAATAAAGGAGATGAAAACTTGCGATTAGTGAATTAGTGTTCGGCCGGCGAAATGAACCAAAAAGAGATTCGAAATTTAGATAATGAACAACTTTTTACTATCCTCTCGTTTTTGGTTTTACTACGTTTCTCTGTGTGTGGTTTTCTTTCAGTTTTAGACCCCCTAGTTTTTGATGGTTTTCGAATGTCTTCATGATTGGGACGTTCTGAAACCACGACGCATAAACCCAGGTTCTGAACCGTCCCTAGAAGTTTTCTTTTGCTAAGCTCCGCCCATTTTTAACCCTTTTTGGACCCACGAAAACCCCACACTTTTAAACCCCTCATTTTCAAAGTAGATCCCCTTGACTCCGCCCATTTTTTCACTTCAGTTTTTTTTTCTCAAAAATAGCTTTTCTGCTTCAAATTGTCTAGTTTCTTTGGGAGATTTTGAATTTCCCGCCCAACTTTTCAAAACTAATTTTTTCAGAAAACCCGACGGAGTGCTGAGGGGGATTACTGTAATTATTCCGATTCACACAAAATGAAACAGAATGGAAGGTGTCGGAAACGACGACTTCTGGAGAGAGTCGTCCATTTGATGTTGCTGTTATTGGCTGTGCTTGTACAGGTGAGAAGAAAATTTGATGGGAAAAATTGAGACTTTTTTTCGGCGGGAATTTTGAAAATTTGGAAAAATTTCAAAAGTTTAAATGTTTAATCTTGTCTTGAGTTGATAAGTATCTTTAAAACTTTGAAAACATCGAAATTTTGAGAAAAAACTAAATCCAAGAAAAAAAAAAAATTTCTGGAAATTTGTTTTTTCAATCATAACTCGTCTCAAAATCGTCCAATACGTTTAAGAAGTACACCAATCGAAAGCTTATCAAATTTTCCATCTAATATAATTATAGTTCCACCAAAAAACTAACAAGAAACTCATGTTTTTTTGCCATTTTTTCACCCAGCGAAGCCATGGTTTCAAAAGTGTCGACCCCACACCTCGGGTTCAATTTTTTTTTCGCGCACTTTTTTCAAACTTGGTAGATCAAACTTTAGGTCGACAAGAAATGATAACGTTTTTGATCTACTGGTGGCAAAAATGTGCGCGAAAATTGAACATTCCATCCGATATGAAGAGGTGAGACATTTAGGGTCGCAATTTCATGAAAAAATCGATTTTTAAATAATGAAATTTTTTGAAATGTATTTTAAAAATGCAACAGTCTGACTTAAAATTTCGAGAGCTTTCGAATGGTGTCATTTTCAAACAGTTTAGACCATTTTGAGCAGAGTTATGATAGAAAAATTTTTTTTGAAAAAAACACTTTTTTTTTTGAAATTTTTAAAAACTTTGAACCATAACTTTGTTGACAATGGTCCGTTTGAGCTGTAAGTTAGCTTAAAATGTGTAATTTTTCAACTCAAATGATTTCAGCCCACACTCTCCTCCTCATCATCCTCCAAATTCACGCCACCGTCTCAAGTGACGGACGTGGAACTAAAGTGTCCCGACGAGTGGATCCGTCTCGGCACCAAGTGCTATCTCCCCTTCAACATCCACCAATCGTGGCCGTTCGCTCTGACCACATGTCAGAGATACGGATCGACACTGGCCAAGGTTCAAACTGGTTCCGAAAACCAGTTCCTGGCCAATCTGTTGTCGAGACCCGGAAAACCGCAGGAGGTCAAGGAGTACTGGATCGGGTTGACTGTTGAGGTAAAGGGGGGCGGGGTCGGGAAGTTTGAAACATTGATGACAACTTTTGAAATCCACAAGAAAAACTCTTTCGATTGATAGTAAAATCGTCAAAATCGAAACGATTTGAGCTGAGAAACAATTCTTGAAAAAAAGGGTCTCACCACGAAAAACTAGAAACCACCGTAACTCAGTTAGTTTTGAAGATTTTGCAGTAAAAATAATACAGCTAGAATCAGCAATGCAGGGGCTTCAAAATAAGTATAATCATGACGAATTTTTGAAATTGTTTGAAATTTTTTTTCCAGTTTGAGTCCCGCCACGAAAAACTAGAAACCACCGTAACTCGGTCAGTTTTGAAGGTTTCGCAGTGAAAATAAAACAGCTAGATTTAGCACAGCAAGGGCTTCAAAATGAGTATAATCATGACGGTTTTTTGGGAAATTTTGAAAAAAAAAAATTTTCCGTGGTCCCACCGCGAAAAACTAAACACCACCGTAACTCTGTCAGTTTTGAAGATTTTGCAATAAAATTAATACAGCTAGAATCAGCAAAGCAAGGGCTTCAAAATGAGTATAATCATGACGAATTTGAAAATTTTTCGAAATTTTGGGACCCCGTCCCGAAGGGTACGGGAAAATCTACAAACTGCGCAATCACGGTCATGAGTATACTCATTTTAAGGCGTTTTTCCTGTTGAGTTTAACGGTTTAAGTTTTACACAGTTTTACACAGTTTTACACAATTTTACACAGTTTTACACAGTTTTACACACACCGCCTATAAGGTCTCAAAAGTTCGAGCTGAGACCCAACGACAAATTTTCAAAACCCATGGTGCATCGACCACAACAGAATCCTACAAACCTCTCAAATGAATCCCATGAGGTCTATAATGTTCAAATCAAACCTTGTTCTTCAGGTCCTCGACGACGACGAGCTCTACATCTGGTCCGACGGCACGCCGACCTCACGATACGTGGGCTTCTGGCGACAGGACCAACCCAACTTCCTCAACGGAACCTGCGCGATGGGTCGGGTGGAGAGGAAGGACCTCGAGTGGCGACTCGAGACGTGCAATCTCCTTCGTCGATTCGTCTGTGAGCGGCCCGCGTGCGTTCAGGGCTCCTACTTTTGCTCCTCCGGGTCGTGCATTTCCGAAGCGAAGAAGTGCAACGGGTTCAACGATTGTGACGATGGATCCGATGAGCAGAATTGTCCGGCGGCGTTTCAGCCGAACTGTCGGACTTATGAGAAGGGGGAGAGTGGCTCGCTGAGCTCACCGAACTACCCGAACAGTTATGACCCGAATTTGAATTGCCGCCATGTGCTGGAGGGCCCGATCAATTCGAGAATCGAGTTGACCGTTGAGCACTTCGAAACGGAGCCAGATTTCGATGTGATGACAGTCTTGGATGGCGGACCAGCCGAGAATAGTACTACAGGTGAGGAGGGCTCGGTTTGAATTTCAAATTGGAAGGGAAATCGCTGAAAATCGGAGCATTTTGAGCCGAGTTATGGTTGGAAAACTGAACAAAGTTTTTTCCGAAATTTTTTTTTTCTGAAATTTTTTATTTTTTTTAAGTGTTTGGAAATTCAAAACTTCCGATTCTGGGCCTTCGAATGATATAATTCTCGAGCAGATTGGACCATTTTGAGCCGAGTTGTGGTTGAAAAAAGAATCTTCGACAAAAAAATTTTGAAAAAAAATTTTTTTTCGCAATTCACAATTTCCAAATCTCAAAATTTCTAGAGTTTCACAGATACATGGCAACTGGAGACAAAATGAAACATTTCAACTATTGAAAAATTTCAAAAGTTTCAAAATTCCCGCCGACAAAAAATCTCAAAAATTCGAAAAAAACTGAACTTTCAGATTTTTCAGTTTTCAAAATTTGTACCTCAAAATTTTTTTATTGAGAACTCAAACTCAAAATCAATAAGTTTTTCATCCAAAAATTGAAAATTGAAAATTTTCGAAAAATTCCCAATTCGGCTTATAACTTGTCTCCAACTGATAATTTTTCAACCTCAGTTTTTTCTTCCTTATTATCCATTCCATCGCAATTCTTCCAGTCATCAAACGTCTCTCGGGAAGCGCCTCCTCCACAATCCAAACCATCACCTCCTCCACGAACATGATGATCGTCCAATTCCGCACCGACGCTCAATCGAACGCTCGTGGATGGCAGCTGAAATGGAGAGCCGTCCCGTTCACCTGCGGAGGACACTACACCGCACAGGCCTACGCTCAATCGTTCGTCTCGCCCGGCTACCCGAAGACATTTGCCAACGGAGCAGAGTGTGTGTGGACGGTGGAGACTACCCCAGGACAAGTGGTCTCGTTGATTGTGAGTTTTTTTTGAAATCGCCTAAAAATTTGCTTTCGATTGATGTTAAAACCACCCAAATTGAAGTGTTTTGAGTCAAGCTACGGCTGAAAACCCGACTCGCTCAACTTTTCGTTAAAAAGTGGGCGGAGACTGAGGGGGAGTCAAAATTTCTTGTGGAAAACTTAAAAATCGAATTCAGCTCGTCGAGAGCTTCAAAATGAGTATACTCACGCCTAGGCTCCGCCCACTTTGATTTTTCAAGGTTGAGGACTGGTGTCTAGACGCGAAAGGTGATGTAACTCGGTCAGTTTTTGTGCAAACTTGATGAAACTTATTTTGTTGGATACCTTGTGTTGTGAGCCTTAAAATGAGAATAAGCATGCCTAGGCTCCGCCCACTTTGAGTTTCCCGCCCCGGTAGATCAAAAACTGAAAGTGGGCGGAGCCTAGGCATGTGGGAGCTCGTTTTGAAGCTCTTGATGAGCTGATTCTGAATTTGCGATTTTTGAATAGTAATTTTGGGTTAATGGAATGAATTCTAAAAATGTTCAAAAAAAATTTTTTCGGAAAAATTCCCTTCTGTTCAAAACGGCTCATTTTGTCTAGAATGCTCAAAATATTCATTTTCCACAAAACAAAAATGAAACAAAGAATTGAGTTACAATCCATCAACCCAGCACTGTGGTCTTCCCGAATCGATTGCCTTGATGTACCAATGAATGTTTCGGCTGGAAAATATTTTTTGGTAGATCAAAAATTTTTCGGTAGATCAAAATTTCTTACAAGTATCCCATTGGCGCGTCCACAGCATCCAACATTTGAATACATCTCTCCGAACCGTCAGTGGCGCATGTGTGCTCTAGGCGGTACTTGAACTCGTACTCCTGGAATATTTTTGGCGGGATTTTTTAATTTTTCAATTTGTGAAAATATGAAAGTTTTTAGATTCAAAATAATACAAAAATCATGAAAATCGAATCACTTTGAGGAAAGTTATGAGATTTTGAAATGTTGAAAATTTTTAGGAAAAAAATTTTTTTTTTCAAAAAATTTTCAAATTTCCAATCGACTATAACTTTGCTCAAAATGGTTCGATTTTCGAAATTTCTTCACCAAATTTTCTAGAATCTTCTAGATTTTTCAAAAAATTTAAAATTCCCAAAATCCAAATCCCTTACAAATCCCCAATCTCCCTCTGGATCCACGTCAGGATAGACGAAATTCATGGTGGTTTGATTGGTGCAGAAATGCTCCGTTTTGATGATATCATGATCGCGGCTGAAATTTTGATAATTTTTTTCGAATTTAGCGCCAAAATATTCTCACTCATCCTCCTCATAGATGATGAGCTTTCCACACCAGTGTGGAACACTCTCATCACACCTGATGAAGACCTCGAAGGAGTAGCGGTCCCCTCCTTGGACTCTTGGAGCCCATATAGCCAGAATCAGCAATAGGGTTACTATAGGTATACGGTAGATCATTTTGAAGCGCGAAAATTCCACGAAAATCGGTTGAAAATGTAGAGAAATCGAGGGGTTTTAACGGGTGCCCCATTTTATGACTTTTATGACTGCCATAGTAATAAAAATCTCATTTTTTGAAAAGAAAACGGGGTGAACAACCATACAAATTTTATCTACTGTGTGTTTTATTGATGCTTCACTGATTTTGCGGAAAATTTGATTTTTTGATTTTTTTGAATTTTTTTTTGAAAATCGGAGAAATGTTTACAATTTTTTCGTTCAAACTGTAAAAATTTGATTTGATACTTGATAATTCAAATTTAGCGCCACGGGCCCTTCAAAATGAGTATAAACACGACTAGGAACCTTGAAAACTACAGTAACCCAAGAAAGTCTGAAATTTCAAAGTGGGCGGAGCCTAGTCGTGTTTGGGCTGTTTTTGAAGCTCTCAAAGCGCCAAATTCAAATGTTCATGTTTGGGATGAAAATATTTACTCTGGAATGAATTTTGACAAAAACTAAAAACTACTTTTTTTTTTCATTTTCGCTGTATTTTTGCTCAAAGCGGCCCATTATTTTCTAGAATGTTCAAATTATTTATTTTTGCAAAACATGAATCAAAAATCAAATTATAATCCATCCGGCAAACACTCCAGTCTTCCCGAATTGAATGCGGTGATGTTCCAGTTTATGATTTCACTGGAAATTTTTTTTGGTAGATCAAAAACTAAAAACTTTTTTAGTAGATCAAAAAAAAAGAAAAAACTTACGACAACGCTTTTGGCATGTCCAAACGTCTCTCCAACTGAATACATCTCTCCTGACCGTCGCTGGAGCAGTTGTGCTTCAGTTTGTACTTGAATTCGTACTCCTGGAATCATTTTTTTTGCGGGAGTTTGGAAATTTGTGTCAAATTTGGATTTGAAGTTCTGAGCTTCAAAATGATACAAAAATCATGAAAATCGAACCACTTTAAGGGAAGTTATGAGGTTTTAAAATTTTCAAAATTTTCAAAAAAATTTTCAAAATTTTCAAAAAAAAAATTTTTTTCGAAAATTTAATCGACCATAACTTTGCTCAAAATCCCCCGATTTTCAAAATTTTTTCACCGAAATTTTTAGAATCTTTTGAATTTTTCAAAAATACAATATTCAAAGTCCCCTCACAAATCCAAAATCGCCGTTCGGGTACAATTGATCCGAGTACGACTGAGAAGTCTGATTCGTGCAAAACTGGTGCGTTTCGAGAATGTCGTGATCGTAGCTGAAAAAATTTTGAATTTGGCGCCGAAAAATATAAAAATTTTCGGCGCGAAATTCAAAAACTCACTCATCCTCCTCGTAGATGATGTAATCGCCACACCAGTTGGCGATGCTCTCATGACACTCGATGTAGGTTTCAAACATGAAGGGGTCCCCTTGGATTCTGGGAATCCAAGTGATCAGAGTAAGGAATAAGAGTACGATAGGAATGCGGTAGATCATTTTCGGAGCGAAAAAATTTGACGAAAAACGAGTGAGAATGAAGAGAAACCGGAGGGATTTATGGGGTACCCGGTTTTATGACTGTTACAGTAACCCGAATTGTTTTTTGTTTTTTTCGGGAATAAAATAAAAACCATTAAATTTTGATCTACTTCCAAATTCATCGAGTGTTAATAGTATTGTAGAAAAATTCAAAACATATTCCGAAAAATATTTTTTTTCAAAAAAATTTATTCAAAGATTTTTTTGAAAGAAAAATAGATTATAGGCCATCATCGTAGCACTGAAGTCTTCCCGAAGCGAATGCTGTGATATTCCAAGAAATGGTTCGGCTGAAAATTTTGGAAAACATTTCGAAAATTTTTTGATTAACAAAAAATGGTTTTGATAGATCAAAAACTGAAACTTACGCCAATCCTTTTGGCATGTCCAAACGTTTCTCCAACTGAATACACCTCTCCTGACCGTCGCTGGAGCAGGTGTGCTTCAATTTGTATTTGAATTCGTATTCCTGGAAACATTTGTTTTCTGGCGGGAGTTTTGAATTTTAAAATATTTTGAATTTTTGAGATTCTAAACTTCAAAATGGTGCAAAAATCATGAAAATCGAATCACTTTGAGGAAAGTTATGAGATTTTGAAATTTGGAAAATTTTCAAAAAAAAATTATTATTGAAAAATTTCAAATTTCAATCGACTATAACTTTGCTCAAAATGGTCCGATTTTCGAAATTTTCTAACCAAAATTTTTAGAATCTTTTAGATTAAAAAAAAATCTATTTTAAAAACTCCTCACAAATCCAAAATCGCCTCCAGGGTTGATTAGTTCGGAGACAAACTGAACTGAAGTATCTTTTGTGCAGAACTGGTGCTTTCTGAGGACATCGTGATTGCGGCTGAAATTCTTTGCTATATATAACAGATTGTCAGAATTTGGCGTCAAAAAACTAAAAGACGCACTCATCCTCCTCATAGATGATGAGCTCTCCACACCAATGTGGTATTGTCTTGGCACATTGAATGTCGACTTCGAAAATGAAGGGGTCACCTTGGATTCTCGGGATCCAAATGACCACAATCAGAAATAGGAGTATGGTAGGAGTACGGTAGATCATTTTCGGAGCGAAAAAACTCTACGCAAATCGGTTGAAAATGAGGAGCAATCGAGGGGTTTTATGGGACGTTTTATATCCATTTTATGACTTCCATAACTGCTACAGTAATCGAAGAGTGATCGAAAGGAAAACTCATCAAAATTAACAATCTCTTTATTATCTGTTCAAAATTTCAAAAATTCAAATCAAGATTTTCTTATCATTTGGATGTGGACACCAGTTGGGCTTCCCCGCGTTGAAAACGTTGGCGTGGAAGTGGACGTATTGGCTGAAAAATGAGTAACTGAGCAATCTTAACCTGAGCAATGCCAAAACTCACTCCCAGAGAACCGACACGTCTATTGCCTTTTCCGGTGTGAAACATCTGGGTTTACCATCGCTGGTACAGGTGTGAGAGAGTTGGTAGTTGAACTCATATTCCTGAAAAATTTGGATTGAGCGGGAAATTTGAATTTCTGAGATTCTGAGCTTCAAAATGAGATGGAACATATGGAAATTGGAGTGATTTGAAAAAAGTTATAAAATTTTTAAAAACTTCAGAAAAAATTTTTTTTTGAAAATTTTCAAATCTCGTAGCGGTCGCTCAAAATCCATCAATTCAGCTCATTTTGGTACCAATCGAGAGAATGTTTCGCATAGAATTTTGCATTCATAATTTCATAAGACCAAATTTTCGAAATCTCTGAAAAATTCTCTTTCGATTGATTGCAAAATCGTCAAAATTGGACTCTGTCGGCTCAAAATGGAGCAAAATTTATAATTTTTGCGCCATTTTGAACCTCTTCAAATTCTAAACATGTCGAGCAACAATTCAAAAGAAAATCTTACTGGAGAAGCGTCGCGAATCGATCCAAAGTAGAACGGTGGCCAGGTGAAGTTCCTGCCATTTTCGGTGGTGCAGAAGAACTCTTTGAGGAGGATGTCATGGTTATGGGCGCTGAAAGTTTTCAAGCTTATACTCATTGAATTTTAAATTTCCCGCGCTCTCGATTGATATAAAGTTTTTGAAATTTGACCTAGTTTCAGAAAAGTTATAAGGAGATTTGTGATGGTCATGACAAATTTCATGATTATCAGTTGTTTTACACCTTCCTTTTTCATTAATTCTTTATGAAATTTGACCAAATTTATACTCATTCGATGTGGAATTTCATTTCCTTTCGTTTCCTTTAACTTTCGTCAGAATCGGATAACTATGAGCAGAGTTATCCACCAAATTAGAGCCCCTCCAAGACTATCCGTCTATTTGGCTAGTTTAACGCTCTTATTTTTACTAATTTTTGCTTTCGCTATGTTGAATGTAGGCTCATTTTGTGTGAAATATCTTGCTCTATCTTTCGGTATAATGCTCTCAAAATTCGGCCAATTTTAAGCCTAGTTATGCTTCAAAAACGGAAAACTCACGTATCCTCCTCGAAGAGCACCAAATGAGCACACCAATGAGTCACCGACTCATCACAGTTGAGGTTAGAAGTGATGTGCACAGGGTCTAGGGCCTCTGTATGCGTCCATAGTGCCATAGAGACAAAAAGTAGTTGAAGGATGGGGATACGATAGGAGAGCATCTCTGAAAAATGGAAAGTACAATAATAGGGTGTGGAGAGGTAGACTTTGGAGCATAACTTTGCTCAAAGCTGTTTAATCTTGACAAGATTAACATCATTGGAAAGAGCAAAAACTTTTACGTAAGATGGTCAAATTTTCAAAATTCAGAAATGATTTGAAACCTTGTGAAAATCGTCGAAAAACACAAATATTGAACCCAGATTTTCGGGGTTACTGTATCCCTTGGAGTAGAATAAAACCCCCTTTTTGTGATGGAAGGGACACCCTTTTTATAGCAGATTCTGAACAATTTCTGATTTGATTATGTAGATTTTTATGGTCGAGTTCCCAAGACGGGGGAGGGGCTATAACGTGTGGGAAATTTTTGAGGAGAGGGTTACTGTATTTGCATGAGGGATAACTTGGCTCAGAATGATGGGATTTGGATTATGTTAGAATCAGATGAAAGCTGAAAAAATTTGACATTGAAAAATGTAATTTTCATGTAGATGATGTAAGAGAACGATGTAGAAAAATCGAAAAAAAATTTTTTTCCAAAAAAAAAAAAAAAATCAGAAAACTTCAAAGTCCTCTAACTCTGCTCATATTGTTTAAAATTTTATAATTTTTATATGAATCGAAAGCTGAAAAAATTTCACATTCAATGATATAAAGTTCATAATAAAAATTGAAGAATAAGTATAGAAAAAATCAAAAAAAAAAATGTTGCAAAAAATTTTCCACTTCTAAACTTCAAAGTCTCCTAACTCCGGCCACAAAGCTTCAAATGTTATAATTTCTATACGAATCGAGAGCTCTTAAAATTTTCAACTCATGTTTTTATTTTCAAAAAATTTTCAGCTTGACGACTTCTCCCTCGGTGCCGAAGACCAACTCATCATCTACAATGGAGCGACGCCGTCGAGCCCTGTTCTTGCTTCGTGAGTTTGATGCTTCTAGATTCTTCAAACACTGTGATTCCGATTTGAAATTAAAAGATTTGAATTCTCCGCGTTAAGAGCTTCAAAATGAGCCTAAACTCGTCTAGGCTCCGCCCACTTTCAGTATAAAGGCGGATAGGTCTCCAAACTCAAAGTGGGCTGAGCCTAACCGTGTTTGGGCTCATTTTGAAGCTCTAAAAGAGCCGAGTTTGAACTTTCAAGATTCAAAAAGAAAATTTGATTTTTTGCAAAAATTTTTTCTCGGTTGAAATGCTCAAAATTGAAAGCTCAGGATTGCTCAATTTTCGTGTATTTTTTGACTGATTTCCAGATTCTCCGGAAACCTGACCTCGAAAAAGTACATCACCTCATCCACGCACCTCGTCTACATCTACATGATGACTCGAACGATGTCGAACTCGCGCGGATTCTCAATCTCCTACAAGCGCGGATGCGATTTGACGATGAGCGAGCCGTTCGGAGAGATCATCTCACCCGGCTATCTGACTTCCGAGTACCCCAACGACGTCGTCTGCACCTACACGGTGGAGAACGAGAATCAGAAGGAGGACCGGAGTCTAAGTCTAATCCCGAATCGATTCGACCTGGCTGATGGGGATACTGTAAGAGTCTTTGAGAACTCGTTGAAGGGCAAGACACTTCATGAGGGAGAGGGATTCAGTGCGGGGGCGAAGCCGGAGAAACAGATCGATTCGGAGGCGAGCCGCATTCAGATGGTGTTCAAATCGAGTGCCAGCCGGCAGGCCATGGGATTCAATTTCAGCTATTCCATTGGTAAGGGGGTTGCCTCATTCACTAGGAAATAACCTGAGTAATCTTGGTGTTACGACATGTGTCATACATCATTCAGACACAATTGGTACCACCGCCTCCCAAAATCGCCACCCACCAGTGATGATAGGGGGGGGGGGGGG
>LR543269.1:116333-128780 GCA_900536305.3 Caenorhabditis sp. 40 LS-2015
TCCCCCCCCCCCCCCCCCCCCAATCACACTTTGTAACTCCAACTATTACTCAGGTTATTCCCTAGTCAGAAAATTTGGCCGTCTGAGATTCTCAACCTCCAAAACCCCACCCACCTCCATTCTTCCAGACTGTCCCGCTTTCCCGTCGCTCCCCATGGTGACCCTCTCCACCAAACAACGATCCGTCAACACCCGGGTGACCGTCTCCTGCCCCATCGGATTCGAGTTCGCTTCTGGAGAAGGCGTTTCGAAGACCGTGGAGTGTCTAATTGGAGGAAAATGGTCGCAGAGTCAAATTTCTACTTGTCAACGTGAGTGGGCGGGTCTGAATTGAGCTAGGAGGTCCATGAAGGTCTTACGACCCATTACTTCAGCCTTATGGGTCCATATCTCGGTTCAACGTTGACCTAGAGCCTTCAAACTTTTACAGATTCATGCTTACACCTCCTTAGATATACAAACCCAGTTTCAAGGATTTCGCCCCACCACAAACCCCCTACTTCCAGCAATCTTCTGCGGCGCGGTTCCCCAAATCGCAAACGGCTACGTCGACTCCGCAACGAACGTCTCGTTCGGCGGTCAGGTCAAGTACTCGTGCCACAAGGGCTTCTTCTTCTCCTCCGGCAAGGACGTCGAGACAGTGTACTGCGGAGAGCTGGGCAAATGGAGCACACCGCCGCCGTGCAAAGCGGCCACGTGTCAGCCGCTGACGCAATTCACGAACGGAGAGCGACGACTGGAGTTTGGCGACGGAACTGGCTATGGAAGTGTGTTCCGGTTCGACTGTCACTCGGGCTATCGGAGAGAGGGTGTGGAGAGTTTGTTGTGCAAATCGGATGGGATCTGGTCGAGCAAGCAACCCAGTTGTACTAGTGAGTTTTGAGGGGGCGGGGGGTAAGGTCTAGGGTCTAGGGGGTGGAGACCAGTGTCCAAGATCCATGTCCTACAGACCGGGGTCTATGGCCTTTAGGAGATGCATCTGGGACACTTGGGTCTAACCTTGGACCTTTTACTTTGGGTCCCTGGTTCAAGCGCCAAGGCTTAGGGTACAAGACTCAGGTCTGGAGACCCAAGGTTCTCTAGATCCTAGGCGCGAAGTCGAGGGTCCGGGGTCGCAAAGACAAGCCAGGATTAAGGTCCAGGATCCGAGGTCCGAGGACTAAAACCCGAGGAGTGAGACAAAAGGTCCACGACCCCAGGTCCACGACCCAAATTCCACGACCCAATGTCCACGACCCAAATTCCACGACACAATGTCCAACATCCAAGAATCCAAAACCCAAGCCTCCACCCTTTCCAGAAGTCGCGTGCACCCACCTCCCAGACGTCCCAAACGCTCTGATCGAAGTTCCCGACCGATTCCTCTTCGGCGATGTGGCTCGCGTCGTCTGCAACTCTGGCTTCACGATTGACGGTCCTGAAGAGGTTCGTGCTTCTTTAGACCTCTTACACTCTATGTTATCCAATTTTCAGGTCCGCTGCCTAGCCAACCAAACGGTGTCCTCCACGCCCACATGCATTGACATAGATGAGTGTGCCTCGGGCGTCAGTCAATGTCAATCGCTGGGTACCAAGTGTGTCAACCTGCCCGGGTCCTATATGTGTCAGTGTCTGGATGGGTATCAGCCGCAGTTGAGTGAGTGAACTTCTAGACATCCCCTTCAAAACTTCTTACTTTCAGTGTGCCTTGAATCCAACCCAATCTCTATGCAAATTTCCTCGGCTTTCTGCGTCGACCCCAAGGCACCTCAAACCAAGACAATCAAATTCGCAATCCCCATGATCGTCGAGCAGATTCGATTCGCCAACCCGCGCAACGGAAAGATCTCGAAAATCTCCATAAAGTACTCGGAATCCGACCAAATCCGTGTCAAAAAACTGATGATCGACAATCAGTCGACGTTCAATGTTGACGAGGAGGACACGGCCACCCTACCCATGGCCCTCGAGGTTCAGGTGCTAGAGATTGAAGTCGTCGCGATGGAGGGTGCTCCGTGTGTGGAGGTGGAGGCGTTGGGGTGTCAGCGAACGTCGTGTGCGGATATCAACGAGTGTTTGAAGGATAACGGACATTGTGATAATTTGTGTATCAATACGCAGGGCAGTTATAAGGTGAGTGTTAAGAGAAGAAGCGGTCAGGTTCGGGCGGGTTCACTCGGATACTGCAACGGCTTATAACTAGGTTGAAAGAAGACCAACCCCGTCTTAATTCGATTATACCCAGTTTCATTAGGTTTTAACAGACCTGAGCTAGGCGGAGTGTACCTCTCAA
The DNA here is from genome assembly GCA_900536305.3 of Caenorhabditis sp. 40 LS-2015. NCBI lineage: Eukaryota > Metazoa > Nematoda > Chromadorea > Rhabditida > Rhabditidae > Caenorhabditis > Caenorhabditis tribulationis. Next base: position 118,606 of record LR543269.1, read on the forward strand.
GGCCTCTTGGGGACAGATGGGCCCTTGATCTTTGGACTCAGATTCCGAGCCTTTCACGTTTAGGATTCTTTGGATCTTAAGATAGACCTATGTAATTTTTTACGGGCTTTCGAACAAGCTAATAATCAAGCCGTTAGCATCGAAACTCATCCAGCTACGAGACATTTTTCCAGCTTATGTCTTGGGTGTGGGTGAATTTCCGATCCTTGGACCACGGATCCGGCGGTTTCACGCTCAGGTTTTTCTTAAAGATACACTACCCTACGTAATTTTTTACGCTCTTTCAAACGCGCTTAAAACCAAATCTGTAGCTACAAAACCAACCTCGAAAGTTCCAGTGCGCGTGCCGCAACGGCTACGACCTCTTCCTTGAGAACGGACAGTCTGGTGTCAACGTCTCTGCCGGCGAGACCGGCAACAACGTCAACGACTTCATACGCTACGAAAAGTCCTGCGTGCCACGACAATGTGAACATATCGGATCGCCGGAGAACGGACAACTTCTGTCGACAGCTGCTAGCTTCGAGTACCCCATGGTGGTTCAGTTCCAATGTGATTTCGGCTACCAAATGATGGGTCCGGATTACATTCAGTGTCTGGCGGATGGTACCTGGAATGGCACGGAGCCGTTTTGTTTACGTAAGTGTCTAGACCTTAGACCGTAGACCTCTTGTATCACCAAAAACCTTTCCAGCCGCCACCTGCCAGGGCATCGAAGCCTCCACAAAACTCGACGGCCTCTCAGTCACCCCCAACAACTCCACGATTTCCTTCGGCCAAAACGTCACCATCTCCTGCACGCTGCCGAATCGCCCCGGCAAAACCTCATCGCTCTCCACCCACCGTCAATGCATATTCGATCCGCAAGACGATGGACGAGACTATTGGCTGTCTGGACCACCGCCAGAGTGCTCCTTCGTCGAGTGCCCCCCGCCACCAGTGATGCCTGGCGCGGTGTACGTGGGAGATGTATCCGATCGGAAGATGGGCTCGACTCTCGAGTTCACCTGTCGCCAACCCTACACTGTCGTCGGCCGAAGCTCGGGTGGCGATCAAAACATCAAGTGCGCGTCGGACGCCACGTGGGATCTCGGAGACCTCCGTTGCGAGGGTCCGGTTTGTGTGGACCCCGGCTACCCGTACGATGGTCAGGTGGATCTGGAGTCGGTGGAGGAGGGAGCGATAGCCAAGTTCTCCTGCAAACGTACCGGATTCGTGCCGTTCCCATCGGACACACTGCAGTGCACACTTGGCGCGTCTTGTGTGCTCTCGGAAGATGTGGGCATCGTGTCGGGATTCGTGCCGGATGGCGCGTTTTCGGACAACTCCGAGTCGACGAATCAGGGCTATGAGCCGCATCACGCAAGGATGGGATCGTCCGGATGGTGTGGCGCCAAGGAGGACTGGATCTTTTTGAGTGTGGATTTGCAGAGGTGAGAGTGTTGTGCTTTCAGAAAATGCAGACCTCATTGAGGTTAACCATACCATAGGTCTTTGCCAAGGGCTTGGATTTTGACGCCTTCTAGACAGAGAGCCTTGGTGTACACTGAGTTGATATTTACACCATTTTGTAGAGCTTATCAAGCTCTACATTTTGGTATAAATAACTAACTAGAAAATCTTGGTTTCAAGGTTTGTAGAAGGTTCAAACCAGCCTGGAACATTGTCTAGGTCGGCATTCTCAAACCGAACATTTGACCTATTCTTTCTAGAGACCAAAAAGCCAATGACAGCTGATCTATGTACCATTTTGTAGATCTCGTTAAGATCTACAATTTGGTATACCATTCAAGTAGAAAATTTCAACTTCTCGACCATTTTCCAGAGTCTACACCCTCACCACCCTGCGCATCGCCGGTGTCGCCGGCAGCGGTCACCTGAAAGGACACGTGACAAAATTCCAACTCTTCTACAAGACCCAAAACCAGAACAAGTACGAGCAGTACCCCGTGGAGTTTGAGTCGCCCGCCGGCAACCACAACGCCATGCATCACTTTGACCTGAAGTTCTCGCTTCGCGCCCGCTACATTTTGTTCGGTGTGACCGAGTACGAGGGCAATCCCTGCATGAAATTCGACTTGATGGGATGTGTGGCGCCGGTTTTCGCGACGCACGAGGTGGATAGTCATCTGCAGATTGGGTGGAATGGATCAGTGCCGCAATGTGTGGATATGGAGCCGCCCAAGTTCGACAACTGTCCAGAATCGGAGGTCTACGCCAAGGTCGATGAGAATGGACAATTGAAGGCGGTGGAGTTCGAGGAGCCCGTGGCAAGCGATAATAGTGGAAAGGTGAGTGCCCTCAATGTATGTCATAAAATCCATATCCTTTCAGATCGCCTACACTCAAATCGAACCCCTCGGAATGCGCTCTGGCCTCATGATAACCTCCGATATGGACGTCACCTACACGGCATACGATTCTGCTGGGAATACGGCGGTTTGCACCGTGAAGATTCGAATCCCAGGTGGGTAATTTGGTTTTTCAAGTTGACAACTTTTTGATAAGTACGATCGTTTTTGAGATATATGCGCTCAAAGTAAGAGACGCAGACCACGAAAAACTTTGACAACCTATATCTCAAGAACCATCATAGCTATCAAAAAGTTGCCAACAACAAAAATGTGGAAAATTTTATGCTGAGCAGTTTTGTAGTTGATCACTTTTTGATACGTATGACGGTTCTAGAGATATTAGCAAATAAAGTTTGTGTTTGACATGAGAGGCGCAGCGGCAGCGACAGAGCGATATTCTCGTTGTCTGCTTCTCTCTGATCTCAAACTTAAAACGCTCATAACTCAAGAACCATGCGAGCTATCAAAACGTTGTCAACAGCAAAACTGTGTAAAATTTTATGATGAGCAATTTTGCATTTGACCACTTTTTAATACCTCCCATGCTGCTCAAGATAAGCATACTTTTCCAGACACCCAACCACCCGTCATGAAATGCCCCGACTCGTACACCATCCCAGTTGGCAACTCGTCGCGTCACGTTGTCTTCGACATGACCACGGTAGACCTCGTGCTTCATGACACCTCCAACGTTTCCGAGGTGACGTTCACACCATCCGAAGCCACCCTGAAGATTGGCGAGTTTGTGGAGGTGACCGCGTTGGCCGAGGATGAGAATGGCAATCGGAACAGTTGCAAGTTCCAAGTGGCCTATGCACGTGAGTTTGACGGCTTGTAAACTTGGTAGACTATGTTCAAATGAGCTGAAATTTGGCCACAATGTAGAAAATGAAATTTCAAACAAGTTTTGAGAATTTCAAACCGATCGAAATAGTTTGAACAAAGTTATGACAATTTTCAGCCGAAGCCTGCTCGCCAGCATCTCTCGCCTCTTCCAACCACATCGTCAAGAACTGTGTCCACGAAGAGGGCGCTGTAGTTTGTAGTGTCTACTGTGCGCAAGGATATCGATTCGTTGATCCGGATCAGATTACGCAGAACTTTGTGTGCAAGGATGGTCGCTGGTCGCCGAGGAACAACGCGCCAGCGTGTGTGCCCATTCGTAAGTTGAAACTTAGAAACTAGAACAGATGGGAGGAAACTACAAACTACAAAGTTGTTGCTCATGAGATTTTGAGCATTTTTCCAGTTGACCGTATTTTGATAGAAATTACGGTTCTGGAGATATAAGCGTTGAAAGTTTGGCAGCAAAAGAGCGAGCGGCAGGGAGAGACGCAGACACTCTTGTTGTCTGCGTCTCTCGGACCTCAAACTTGAAGTGACCATATCTCAAGAACCATGTTAGCTATCAAAAAGTCTCCAACAGCAAAAATGTGTGAAATTTAACGATGAGCAATTTTGTAGTTGACAACTTTTTTGTACGTATGATGGTTCTAGAGATATTGACGTTCAAAGTTTGTGTCTGACTCGAGAGGCGCAGCGGCAGCGACAGATCGACTCTCGCTGTCTGCGTTTCTCTGATCTCATACCTAAAACGCTCATAACTTGAGAACCATGCAAGCTATCAAAAAGTTGTCAACATCAAAAATGTGTAAAATTTTATGTTAAGCAATTTTGTAGTTGACAACTTTTTGATAGGTGTGACGGTTCTAGAGATATAAGTCTTCAAAGTGTGGGAGTAAAAGAGACGCAGACACTTTCACTGTCTGCTCATCTTCCTTGTGCTGACTGTAATGACTTTTCAGCAAAAGACCCCGCTGGCTTCCACGTCAACGTTGGCATCAGCTACCCAGTCTCCTCGCCAGTCCCAGACCACTGCTTGAAGGGTTACGCCGAGCTCGCCGCCAAAGAGTTTGACAATCTCGACAAGGTGCTCAGCGCTCGCTGCTCATCCTCAGTGGAGGTCTTCGTGAGACTGCTCAAGCTGGATTTCAGTAATTTGAATGGAATGGTAAGTTTGGTATACTGTACCCCCCTATAACACACTCAAAGTTTTCTGTTGCAGCTCACCGGAAACTACACCATCCAAGTGCTTCCCACCGAGCAACAGAGCGTCTTCTACGACCTCTGCGGGCTCACGCTTCGCACGATTTTTGACCTGAACATTCCGGGAGCCAATCAACCGATTCAAGCGCTTCTGAGTTTGTCTGGAGAGTCGATTGCCTCACAATCAGCCGGATGTCCAAGCATCACGGCGAAGGCGTCTAGCATTGTGCAAGGATTCGCGTGTGGAACTGGAGAGGTGTTGAGGCAAGAGGCGAAGGATCGACTTCCAGAGTGCAGTGAGTTTTAGGAACTGTTGATATTCAGAAAGAGCTTGGAATTCTGCATAACTTTTTAGTTGAAAACTTTTCGAAAGCTTCCTTGGTTCTTAAGATGCGATGGTTCAAAGTTGGAGTGACTTTGAAAACTTGTATCTTGATAACTGTTACAGATAGCAAAAAGTGATCAAGTATAAAAATGTAGATCTTGATATGTCACACATTTTTGTAGTTGATGACTTTTTGATAGCTTTTACGGTTCTTGAGATACAACCTTTCACAGTTTCCACGCTAAAAAGTGTGGGCGAGCGAGTGACGCAGACACTCTCGTTGTCTGCGTCTGTCTTCACGAGCGCATGTATCTCACAAACCCTTCGATCAATCAAAAAGTTGTCAACTACTAAAATGTGTGAAATTTTATTCTGAGCAATTTTGTAGTGGACAACTTTTCTATAGAATTTGTGGTTCTTGAGATATTCGCGTTCAAAGATTGAGATCAAAAAAAGACTTTGAATGCTGGTATCTCAAAAACCGTTTGAGATATCAAAAAGTAAACAACTACAAAAATGTATAGAAATTTATGTTGAGCAATTTCGTAGTTGACAACTTTTTGATAGCATTTGTGGTTCTTGAGATATACGCGGTTAAAGATTGAGGCTGAAGAGACGCAGACAACGAGAAGACCTGACCCAACTCGTTGACCTATCAAAATGCTTCTGACTACCAAAGTCTATAGAATTTCATACAAAACATTCATTGTATTCCAGTGGCCTGCCCATCGGGCTCGGTGAACATCAACAACACCTGCATGCTGTGCCCCCGCGGTGCCTACCAAGACGACAGTGGGCAGACCTCTTGCAAACCGTGCCCCGACGGAACCTACACCCTCGACGAGGGCTCTCAATCCGTTGGCTCCTGCCTCTCGACCTGCGGCCTCGGCATGTACAGCGCCACCGGACTCATCCCATGCCAACTTTGCCCCCGCCACACCTTCTCTGGACCCGCCCCTGTCGGTGGATTCCGAGACTGCGAAGCGTGCCCGTCGGGAGCCTACACAGCGAAGCTTGGAGCATCCAGTGCCACCGAGTGTAGACTGGCTTGTAAAGCGGGCACCTACAGTAACTCTGGCTTAGAACCATGCTCGGCGTGCCCTCTCAACTTCTATCAACCCACCGTCGGACAACAGTCCTGCATCGAGTGCTCCAACTCCACATCGACCCAGGGTCCAGGAGAGTCTCTCGAATCCTCATGCTTCCCGATCGACTGCACCGCGAAGATGTGCGAGAACAACGCCGAGTGTTCGGTGTTCATGCATCGCGCTCAGTGTCACTGTAAACCTGGTTACGTTGGAGATCGTTGCGAGACCCTTGAGGACGTGTGTGCTACTCAACCTTGCTACAATGGTGGGAAGTGCGAGCAAGTGGGGACGACCTACAAGTGCACGTGTCCCAAGATGTTCACCGGTGCGAGGTGTCAGTTCGAGACGGATGAGTGTGTTGGGAAGACGTGTCCGAATGGAGGAGTGTGCCATGATTTGCCGGGGTTGAAGTCGACCACGTGTTTGTGCAGGTGAGCTTTGAACTTTAAAGACTCATAACTCTCTTCAATTTCGTTCAATTTTTATACTTTTTTACCAGTTTTGTTTGAAATTTTAAGACCTTCAAAATGATATACAACACGCACTATTGTGTTGGAGACGCAGACACTCTAACCTCTCTGCGTCTCCTATGGAGAGTGCCTCAACTTTAAAGGCGCATAACTCTCTTCAAAGTTGTTCTATTCTCATGATTTTTATATAGTTTTGTTGGAAATTTTGAAAGCTTTGAAACCATATAAAACATGCTTACCTTTTAGGACCGGATTTGCCGGACCGAACTGCGAGGAGATCACAGACATTTGCTCCACAAACAATCCATGCCGAAATGGAGCGAGATGTATCGGAGAGAAGTTGGGACGATTCAAGTGCCAATGTGTTCCTGGATGGGAGGGACCGACGTGCGATAAGAATATTGGTGAGTGATTGTGAGGAGACGCAGAGACTCTTGCTTCTCTGCGTCTCTCACTCTCCTTGTCTGGGGAGGGGGACTTTAAAGGCGCATAACTCTATATAATATAGCTCGATTTTTTTGATTTTTTAATTATCTTGTTTGAAATTTCAAGGGCTTCAAAATGACATACAACACACACTATTCTGTCGACGACGCAAACACTCTAGCCTCTCTGCGTCTCTCACTATCTCCTTGTCTGGGGAGAGAAGGGACTTTAAAGGTGCATAACTCTCTTGAAAATTGCTCGATTTCTCTGATTTTTTTATCGTTTTGTTTGAAATTTTATGAGCTTCAAAATGATCTACAACACACCGTATTGTGTCAAAGATGCAGACACTCTAGCTTCTCTGCGTCTCCTATAATGGGTGGTTCAACTTTAAAGACGCGTAACTCTCCTGAAAGTTGCTCGATTTGAATGGTTTTCAGGGCGTTTAAAGTCAAATTTCAAGCTCTTCAAAATTATATTCAACACACACAGGGCCGAAAATCTCTAAAAGCCCGTTTCCCCATCCAATTTTGAATCCTTTGTCCCTTCCCCCAAACTATTGCTCCAAATGAGCTCATTCTTCGGACAAAGAAAAGTATCCCTCTTTTTTCTTCCCTAATCCTCACTTTTTTGTCCATTTGTCCTAAGGGCTAAGCCAACCCAAAAACTAACTCAATTTGTTGGCGCTTCGGCTCGCTTTTTTTTTTTGGCTCGGCTCGGCTCTCACTTTTTTTTCTGTGGCTTTATTTCGTGTGTGCCCCCAAAGAAGACATTTTTCATACTCAAAATGGAAAAGAAAATAGTCTCATGAGATTTGTGGAAGAGAAAAAAACATTTGAAAGGGAAAAGAGATCATAGAGAGAAAATTCGATGTAAGAGAAAAAAAAAGGAAAAAGGAAAATAAATTAGAGAGGAAAATCACAAATATAGGAAAGAGACAGAAAAGAAGCAAATTTTTGAACAGTTTTTTTTGGCGCCAAAAGTTTAAGCCATATTCGGATAGGATTTGAGTGGTGGCTCTGCGTAGGCCGGGTTGTGTGCCAGTTGTGGAGCTGTTGGCTCGGTTGGCACCGGTTCGAACTCGGACAGTGATTGCTTGAACTTGATGGTCAGCCAGAGGGCGAAGACGCTGGAAATGTTGGTTTTTATGTTCAGAACCATCAAAGGTGTTAATTGCAAAATTGCTCAGCATAAAATTCTACACATTTTTGTAGTTGACAACTTTTTGATAGCTTTGATGGTTCTTGAGATACGAGCAGTCAAAGTTTAGCTACCGACCTGTTCCCTTTTACTGAGAACCTCAAAGATCATGTTTTTCTCACATTTTTTGTTCTCACAAAGGAAACCTCAAGATCCCTCCCTCGAAAACTCACTTATAAATGAAAAACAAGGCGGCCAAGACGAAAAACGCTGCTCCATAGTATCGCAGCTCGTGCTTGAGTTCCACCCGCTCTGCGTCCGTTAGCGTCGTTCCGAAGAAGTACTCGTAGACGCGGAACAAGAAGTTGTTCACCGACTGCGCGGAGCCGGCGAAGTAGGTGAGCATGAAGATGAGGACGATCAGGGAGCACACGGTTAGACCGGCGATGAGGACGAGTCTGCAAGAAGTTTGAAATGTGGAATCGAACCAATCCCTCTAGACCGATAGAAATGCCGCTAAAAAAAGATTTGGACCTTTTGGGGGTCGAACCCGGATCCGTAGATTCGTAGGCAAGTGCGCTACCAGGTGCGCCATTAGCGCATGGCGCGCGCCGCCGCTCGGAAAGCCATTAAGAACCAGCGGTTAAAGCCACACAGGCGGCGACGCGAGGCGACCCGAGACACCGCCCATGGCGCACCTGGTAGCACATTTACCTACCAATCTGAGGGTCATGGGTTCAACCCCCTCAGGGTCCCAATCTTTTTTGCTTTTTTCTTGAGCCAGTCCTAGGGGTCCAAAGTGATTTCCTACCTCGGGAGACAGTATCTCGCGCATTTCTTCCGCGCCGCGAGAACAATGAAGAACAGTCCGAGACCCTGACAGACGATGAATCCCAGGAAGAACAAGAAAGAGACGATGGTGGTCCAGTGTCTGAAAAAAGAAATTTCCACCGATTTTGGCGCGAAATTTGAATTTTTCGCCCATAAAAATTCTAAAAACTCACAAATCATTGGCAGTCTCCATGAGCAGAATGAAGGACTTGTAGAAGAAGAAGGCGACGATCATAAAGTCGAAACATGCCAGCACCTGAATTTTGAGTAATAGAAGGAAGTTGAGAAAGTTCATTTTTGGGAAAAATTGGCAAAATTTTGGAGCAGTTGGTGAATTTTGACTCGAAATTGAGCAAACACTTGAAAATTTATACAATGGGAAAAAATTGTCTTCTTCGGAAAAAAAAGAGGGGAAAGATGGACAAATTGTTTACACCCGACTAGAAAACTCAATATTCGGAAAACTAGTCCCTCACACAAAATGGTCATTTCGGGTTCTTTCAAACCCGAAAATGCCCAAAACTATGCATTCATTCGGTGGCCTAGAAACATCAAATTTGCAAAAAACAAGTCATGACCGAAATTTTTCGATTTCGTGGCCTAGAAAACCCGTTTTTCAAAAAAACTATTCCTTCACTCAAAGTGGGCATTAGGGGCTGTTTTGAGCCCGAGAACGCCCGAAACTAGGAATCTGTTTGGTGGCCTAGAAACCTCAACTTTACAGAAAACTAGTAATGGCCTAACTTTTTCGATTTGATGGCCTAGAAAATCAGTTTTTCGAAAAACTAGGCCCTCACTCAAAAAAAACAAGTCCCTAACTCAAAATGGCCATTTAATGCTGTTTTGAGCCGAAATGTGAATAAAACTATAAATTCATTTGGTGGCCTAGAAACCTCACATTTACGGACAACTAGTAATAACCTAACTTTTCGACCTTGATCGCCTAGAAATCCAAACCCAATGGAGGCTAGTTCCTCTGATCGTTGGTCACTAACATCGCTCGGTTCCAACCGATTCTGCTCACTTTTTTTTTGGAATTTTTCGATCGCAATTTCTCATTCCAAAATCCGTTAACCCACCTTGGCACACTTGCCCAACGGCCAGCAACAACACAACAGCATTTTGCGTGAACACGCGCCGAGAATCGATGCGAATGAGGAGCCCGAGTGAGCGCCCCGCCGTTTTCGGCCATGCGGCTCTTCTCCGTCGTTTTCTCCGGTTTCTCTGCGTCTCATCCTTCCCGCAACGCTATTTTTCCCTCTCCGTTTAGAAGCTCGCTCGGAGCACCAGGAGCACCACGGCGACGACGTCTCGGAGTCTCCGCCCACCAGCTTTTTTTCCCCTAGAAGAATTTTCTTCTCTCTCTCTTCGTTTTCTTGGCTCGAGAAGAAGAAGCACACAAGAAAAATGAGCGTGTATATGTATTGTCGGAGAAAAAGGCCACCGAAAACGGAGAGAGCCAAGGCTGTTGGTGACACTTTTGGGGGGGGGGGGG
>LR543269.1:128831-145724 GCA_900536305.3 Caenorhabditis sp. 40 LS-2015
GGGGGGGGGGGGGGGGGGGGGGGGGTACCCCTCGTTTGCAGAGGGAGTTGAGGAGAAGATATGTATTCTAGATTTTTTTGAGAGATAGAGAGGGATGAATAATGTAATCAAATGAATGGATTGACTGCTGAATGTCCTAGAAATAGCCGAGATCAAGGAATGGCTTGAGTTATCCAACATTGCTAACAACAAAAAAATGTTAAATTTTATGCTGAGCAATTTTGTAATTGCAAACTTTTTGACAGCGTCGACCGCAATAGAGATATAGGGCTTTGAAATTAGACACGTAGGTTGATTTTCAAAGCCTCCCATCCCAATAATAGGCGGAGTTTTAAAAAAGTGATCAACTACAAGATTGCTCATCATAAAATTCTACAAATTTTTTAAGTTTTGCACTTTTTGATAGCGCTAACGGTTCTCGAAATATAGATGCTCAACGTTAGATGCTCAGAGGAAGTGACGCAGACGACGAGAGTGTTTGCGTCTCTGAGGTTTGAAGAGACATATCTCAAGAACAGTCAAAGTTATCAAAAACTGGTCAACTGCATAAATGCTCAGCGTAAAATTTTGTACATTTTTGTAGTTGATCACTTTTTGATAGCTTTGCTGGTTCTGGAGATAGACCCGCTTAAAGTTAGATAACCACAGGAAGAGACGCAGACGTCTATATCTCAAGAATCATCACAGTTATCAAAAAAATGTTAAAAGTAAAATTGCTCAGCATAAAATTTCCAATATTTTTGCAGTTTACAACTTTTTGATATCTTTCATAGTTCTTGAGATACAATTGTTTAAAGAATAGAGGTCATTTTCAAAACTTTCGGCTAAAGTCTTTGAAATTTTCAAAAATTACAAACCACTAAGCCTCGGATCCCGTCGAAAACTTTAGCATTTCAAAACTTAACACTAACTATTCCCAGTAAAATTTCGCACAGAAAAATAATCTGGTCAATCAATAGCCAAGAGTCCTTGGAACAGAAAGAAAAAGACGAATCGAAAAACATCAAACACACACACAGAAGAGTAAAAGTATTCTCACCAGATCACCAGCACCACCTGTTTTCTCTGCTTCTCTGCGTCTCTCACTATCTAATTTTCTCTTCAATTTCCCTCATCAAGGACTTTGAGGTCACAACCAAGAGAGAGAGAGAGAGAGACAAAAAATGTGAGGAGAAAAGTGAAAATTTTCGAGATTCCTTATCTCGGGAAATCATCAGGTAGAAAGACTCTAGAGACGATCAAAATCAGGAAAAATTTAAGGATGAGCAAGTTGGAGACATGGAGCCATGGCCAGTTCTGAACACCTGATAGTGAGGTCGATGATATCACTTTTTGTTTTTCTCTACTATGTTTCGTAACGTGTTTTTGTCGACAGTCGACTCGAAATGAGGTAGTATTGAGTGTAATGACAGCTGAGAGGTCTAATGACACACAAATGGATGGGAAAGGGCAGAGTCTATCTGTGCGTCTGTTTGTCCCATCCAGGTTGAACTCTTGGCACGAACCTGAGTCCATGATATCTGGCGCAGGCCCAAGACAATCATCTTGAACCCAGTTGGAGAGTGTGCATTGCGTTGGCCTAGAGGAGCACAGGTCAAAACAATGCACACTTCCAGGTCAAAGCAATTCACTTCTTCCAACTTTTGACTACTCAAAAAATGTATATTTTAGTCTGATTTTACTGATTTTAAGGTGGGCTCAGAGGCTGTGACATTCACTCAGAGGTTTGCCATTGAACCTGCCGGAAATTCCCGATTTTTTTTGAAGTTTTAGACCTACCCAAACCTCTCTGAATTCCAGACGACTGTGCCGACTCTCCGTGTGCTCTCAACGCGACGTGTGTGGACCTGATCAACGACTACAAGTGCGAGTGCCCGACGGGCTTCAGTGGCAAGCGGTGTCATATTAAAGGTGAGCTTGAAGACTGTTAGAGAGGATCTGAAAAATTCTACACAATTTTACAGTGGACCACTTTTTTATACCACCACGCATTTTTGAGTTAGGAGTCTTTGAAGTTGGAGGAGAGTGACACTTCAAGTCGGCCTATCTCAAAAAGGAATGAAGCAATCAAAAAACTTTAAATGACAAAATTGTAGATCATGAAATTTTCCATATTTTTGTTGTTGACAACTTTTTGATGGCTCCGCTCCTTTTTGAGATATGAGCCTTTGAAGTCAGAGGAGAATTGCAGACATCGAGACACCTCGTTTCTCTGCATCTCTCTTTGCTCATATCTCAAGAACCGTGCTAGCTATCAAAAAGTTGTCAACTACAAAAACATTGAAAATTTCACCATCTACATTTTTGTAATTGACAACTTTTTGCTAGCTAAGACGATTGTAGAGATAATCGCATTCAAAGTTAGCTTCCACAACCATCCCATTTCCAGACAACCTGTGCACCTTCTCCCCATGCATCCACGGTCTCTGCATCGACAAACTCTACTCTCGCGAGTGCCTATGCGAACCAGGATGGACCGGCGCCAACTGTGACATCAACATCGACGAGTGCGCCGCCACCCCCTGCCACAACGACGCCAAGTGCCACGACGAGGTCAACGGTTACAAGTGCGAGTGTGCAGACGGGTACGAGGGAGTGCACTGCCAACATCTGGTGGACCATTGTGCCAAGAACCCGTGTCATAACAATGCGACATGCACCAATATGGGAGCCACTTATCACTGCGATTGCTCCCTGGGATTCGATGGAGTCCACTGCGAGATGAACATCGATGAGTGCGCTGAGAATCAGTGCGACAAAACCGGAACGGAATCTTGCCGAGACGCAGTGAACGACTTCAAGTGTGTCTGCAAACCCGGCTACACCGGACCTCTCTGCGCCACTAAACAAGACCAATGCGCCGATAGCCCATGCCTCAACGATGCTCAATGCGTCGACATGGGCGGCTCCTACAAATGCGTCTGCAGGCAAGGCTGGACAGGACCAAAGTGCGAGCAGGACAACGGATCGTGCGCATCGAAGCCGTGCCGCAACAATGGATTCTGTGTGGGCCTCGTCGGCGACTACTTTTGCGTGTGTCCCCCCGGTGTCTCTGGAAAGAACTGCGAGACGGCGCCGAACAGATGCATCGGAGAGCCCTGTCACAATGGTGGAGAGTGTGGGGACTTTGGTAGCCATTTGGAGTGCTCCTGTCCCGCTCAATTCACCGGGAAGGGTTGCGAGTTCAAGAACACCGGGTGTACCCAAACCTCTTGCAAGAATGGAGGGGTTTGCGAAGAGACAGGTCCATCCAAGAAGTGCACCTGCCCACCGGGCTTCACCGGCGAGCACTGCGAGACCAACATCGATGAGTGCGCCACGGCTCACTGCCCACCTGGTGCCACCTGCGTCGACCAGGTCAATGAGCACATCTGTGTGTGCCCCTTCAACCTGACGGGAGTGCATTGCGATAAGATGATCAACACCAACTACGACCTGCAGTTCCTGGACCCATTCCGGCCGACCACTGCTTCGCTCTACGCTCCGTTTAGAATCGAGTCTTCCGCGTTGTCCGTTGGTCTATGGGTGAAGTTTGAGAAGCCTCATCAGCACTCCACATTCTTCAGTCTTCATAGATTTGAGAACAGGTCCCAGGAGCTCGTCCGAGTGACTTCAAGCCTGGTCCGACTCTCGCTGTTCCCTGGAGAACACCTCGAGATCCCGTTCTCTAGCTCTCAACACTTGAACAATGGAAAATGGAACCACGTGCTTATCACATGGCACTCCAAGTCTGGCGCCTACTCCATCATCTGGAACTCGCTGCGCACCTACTCGAACAATGGATACGCCACCGGCAAGCAGTTGGATGTGCAGGCGGGTATCACACTAGGATCAGCGGACCTTCCTGCGTTCGTCGGCTCCATCGCCAGAGTGGGTGTCTGGAGTCGCGTGGTGGACTTTGAGGAGGAGCTGCCGCTGATGGTGCAACACTGTCAGAGGTCCGAGGAGATTTATAAGGGACTGCTGGTGAGGTTCGAAGGGTACAGTCTGATTCAAGGAAGAGTCGAGAGGACTCACAAGTCGACGTGTGGCATCGAGGAGGCTACGAAAGCCATGGGACAATATCAGCAAAAGATCCTCGTCGAAGATTGCCCATCAGACATGGCGATCTCCTCGGCGAACCGCGAGATCAACGTCACCTGGCCAGAGCCCTCCTTCTTAACCTCCAACAAAATTGAGAGAATCGAGAAGAATCTGAAGCAAGGTCAAATGTTCACCTGGGGCGAGTACGACGTGCTGTACATCGCCACGGACAACGCGACGAATCAGGCGCAGTGCAACTTCAAGATCCGCGTCGGCAAGGAGAACTGTGTGGACGCGGCGGATCCGGTGAACGGTGTGCAGTCGTGCGAGAGTTGGGGACCGCAGTTGAAGTACAAGGCGTGCTCGATTGAGTGTCGCGATGGATTCGAGTTCCCGCGGAGCCCGGCGGTGTTCTACACTTGTGCTGCGGATGGGAAGTGGAAGCCTAATAAGAATCCAAGCACAATGTTTAGATATCCACAGTGTACTAAGTGAGTCTATTAGCGTTTCTACAAAACTATAAACCACGGCTTCCTCTTTCAGACACGTCCCCGCCACCAAAGTGGTCATCGTCCGCATCATCTACGCGAGCTCCCCGGCGTGCACCGAGTCCTCCAAAGAGGCCTTCACCCAGAAAGTGCTCCAAACCATCAACGCCATCGACAGCAAATGGAAGATGTGCAGTTTGACGTGAGCTTTATTCGAATTTCCCCCGATCTCACCTTCTGTTTTTTAGCGATGCCAATGGATGTGTGGGCACGCAGGTGCGTGTGGAGTGCGGAGGCGCGAAGCTGCCAGATTCACGACGTCGCCGCCGCCATGAAACAGAATCCGTGTTGGCTTCAACGTTCGGCGTCGAGATTGAGATTCCCGTAAAACGAAGAGCCCTTGTGGACCCCTCCACTGGCCTCGAGACCGCCATCAGGGACGCTCTCCATAACGAGATCTCATCTGGAGTCTTGAACTTCGAGAAGGTTCTTCCCAACGGACGACCCGACGTGGGAAGTTTGAAGATCCAGGAGGAGTATCTCTGTCAAGCGGGTCAAGTGGTGGTGCGCGATCTTTGCGTCCCGTGCGCACCCGGCACCTACCAATCGGCCGCCACCAACGAGTGCGAGTTGTGCCCCATCGGCGAGTACCAGCCCCTCACCGCTCGCACCGAGTGCTTCAAATGCGCACCAGGACAGATCACGGCAAGCGAGGGAGCCATTTCGGAGGGAGAGTGCAAGGACAACTGTCCGCCTGGTCATCAGTACGACGCGCTGTCCGCCGGATGTGTCACGTGTGGATATGGTTACTATCAGCCAACGTCCGGATCGTTCGAGTGCATCCCGTGTGGAATCGGGAAAACGACATTGTCCGAGTTTGCGACAAGCGAGGATGAGTGTCGGGATGAGTGTCCGGGTAGGGTTTTTGAGAGGACAATGGGCCGTAGACCTGTCATTTTTTAAACAATCATTTTCCAGATGGTGAACAACTCTCCGCCGCGGGCGTCTGCCAACCGTGCCAAGTGGGTACCTATCGCTCCAGAGGCGAGGACAAGAAATGTGTGGCGTGCCCGCCGGGCACCACCACCGAGGCGACGATGTCGACGAGACGCGAGCAGTGTAACACGCCAAAGTGCAAGCCGGGACAGTTCTTGGTCAAGGAGACGTGAGTGGTTGATCTTCCTAGGGTAGTCTCGTCAGGCCTAGCCTAGTCAAATCTAGTTTAGTCAGGTTTAGCCTCGTCAGTCTAGCGTCGCCAAACCTAGTCAGACTGGGTGAGTATAGGTTGACTGGGTCAGACAGAGTCAGACAGAGTCAGACTGACTGAGTCGACTGAGTCAGACTGGGTCGACTGGGCCGACTGGGTCAGACTGGGTCGACTGGGTCTACTGGATCAGACAGAGTCAGACAGAGTCAGACAGAGTCAGACAGAGTCAGACAGAGTCAGACAGAGTCAGAAAGGGTCAGACAGGGTCAGACTGGGTCAGACCGGGTGGACTGGGTTGACTGGGTCAAGCAAGGTTAGATAGGGTCAAACTGTGTCTACTGAGTAAGACTGGGTCAGACTGGGCTAGATAGAGTCAGACAGAGCCAGACAGAGCCAAACAGTGTCATATTGAGTCGACTAGGTCAGACTGGGTCAGGCTGGGATAGACAGAGTCAGACTGGGTCCGACGACAACCAACCGCTACCCAATTCCAGCAAAAACTGTCAATTCTGCCCGCGCGGCACGTTCCAAAACGAGGAACAAGAGTCCACATGCAAACTCTGCCCCGCCGACCACACGACAGCCGCACCCGGCGCCACCGCCGAATCGCAGTGCTACTCAACGAACCAGTGCTCGACGGGCGAGTACAATTGCTCATGGCACGCCAACTGCATCGACCTGCCCGACGAGAATGATGTACCGAGCTACGAGTGCCGGTGCAAACCCGGCTACCGAGGCAACGGCACACACTGTACGGACGCGTGCAACGATTTCTGCTTGAATGACGGGATTTGCAAGAAGAACAGCATTGGAAATGTCGAGTGCGTTTGTAAGGATCACTTTTCTGGGGATCGCTGCGAGTTGCGGTTCCAAACGGCCAACAACAAGCTCTGGATTGCCACTGTCATCGTTGCCGTCGTCGTCATCTGCGTCATCATTGCCATCATCGTATTCCTCATTTCGTGGCGCTACAATCATGTACAGGACACCAATGAGAAGTCGGGCACGTTCGATGATCTGCCACAGACGGCCAATAATTTCCTGTATGGAACGCCTCCGATTGGTGAGTGCGGTTTTGAGCTAAACTAACAACAAATTCGGATTCATCGAAAAATTCTGGCCTAGAAAATGCAAAACATTGGATTTCTCGGTCATCAATTTTTTCGCTTTTTCATTCTTCCCGGGGTGATTTTCGATGGGAATTTCAAATTTCACACTTTCGACTTTTGAAAACGCCTTGTTCACTCCGAAATCTGCTTTATTTCAAAATCTATAAACAAAAAGGGATAGGTGGCTTCTTGTCTTTCTACAAGGCTAGCCATCTGTTATCAAGCTGAACCAACATTAAAATCGTGTTCAGCGCAAAATTTTGATCTAGAAACACTACTTTCTCACTCGAAATCTCACATGGCCTAACTTTCCCATTGGTGGCCTAGAAAATCCAAAAACTCGGCCACCAAAAAAAATACGTTTTTTCATGGTTTCCGGGGTAGTTCTTGATGGGGAGTTCGAATTTTGAGTTTTTGAAGTTTGAGAACGCCTAGTTTTCGAGAAAAATCTCAGTTTTTATAAAATTCGGATTTCTAGGCCACCACTAACATTTGTTGGGGATACATATAATTAAGCATTTTTACCGCTCTGAAAAGTATTTGGCAAGAAATTCTGAGTCGAAACAGACTTTTTCGCAAAATTTGGGTTTCTAGGCCACCAATGCAAAAGTTAGGCCATGAATCGAAAAATTCGTTTTTAGCTAAATTTCAACAGTTCTAGACCAATTTTTGGCGATAATTCCGATTTTCATATTAGTTTCCTCCCAAATCGACGTTTTCCCTCACAAAAAAGTGATTTCCAGGTGAGCCCCAGCGATCATTCGGCTACTTCTACCAGGACGACACTGAGTATGACTATAAGACCCGAGACATGATCGGACAAGGAGCGGAGGAGCGTCGACCCACAACGTCTACAGTAACCTCGATGGGTCAGTCAATGAGTCGAGCCATCGAGCAGCACAAGTACGAGACACGGATGCGGCAGGCTCAGCAGCACATGTATCAACCCAGTTGCAATAACCACAATGATGAGTAATCTTGGAGAAAACATTTCGTTTTTTTTTTTGAGTTTCATATGTACCTCCCCCACGGGTCTCTCTGACACGGAATCCTTCTTATTATCTGTTCAATTTTTCGAAAATGTTCGATTCTCTCAAAAAGTGTCTTTCTGTCTCCTCTATGCTTCTTCTTGCTATGGAAGAAAACTTCTCACAAATTTTTTCACATATATTTTTATCGATTTTTCGGCTCAAACTTTTTATCGAACTTCTCGTGTAAATACACCCCATGTACCTCAATTATGTTTCCAGTTTTTTTGTTTCTGTGATTTATTTGAAATTTTTTGTGTGATTCGAAAATAAATTATTAAATTATTTGAAAATCTGAAAAATTGAGATTCGGAGATTCCGATGGATTTTGAGATTTAAGCTCCGCCCCCATTTGGATTAGAGAATTTTTCGAAAAAAAAATTCAAAACAATTTTTGTTTCTGAAGTTGAGCTGACCTCAAGGAAACCTCCACTGACATTTCTGGATTCCGAAATTCTAAGATTTTGGGATTCTGAGAGTCTGGAGGATTCTAAGGATTCTGAGATTCTGAGATTTTGATTCTCAGATTCTAAAATTCTGAGATTCCGAGATTTTGAGGATTCTGAAATTCTGAAATTCTGAAATTCTGAAATTCTGAAATTCTGAGATTCTAAGATTCTAAAAGATTTTGAAGGATTCTAAAATTTTGAAGGATTCTGAGATTCTGGAAGATTCTGAGATTCTGAGATTTTGAGATTCTGAAGAATTTTGAGATTCTGAGCTTCTGACGAATTCTGAGATCCTAGGATTGTGAGATTCTCGAGATTTCGAGATTCTGAGATTCTGATAGATCATAAGATTCTGAAATTCTGAAAATTCAAAAAAATTTTTTTCGAAATTTTGCAAATTTTTATTGATTTTCAGCACTTTTTGTTCAATGAATTCAAAATGGGAGAAACCGAGTGAGGCTGGTGAGGCGGCTGGGGTGGTGAAAAATCATATGTACATAAATTACAGTGGGTTTCAGAAAGATTTTTGATCTACCAACAAAATTTTCCGAAAAATTTTCGGTAGATCAAAAAACTTTCGAAATTTCAGCAAAAAAAACAAAACACAATAAATGAAAATAGATAATATAAGCGCCTAGATGGGGGTGTCTGGACAGGGAGAGAATTGAAGAGGATCGGGGTGAAAGAAACCAAGAAAAAGAAAAAAAAAGAAATGTCGATATTTTTGAAAAGAGGCGGGAAGTTTGAAAAATCGAATCGAGTCAGGATGAGAAAAAAAATTGGGAATATTTTTTTTGTTCAATGGAGCAAATTTGCACACAGGATATCCTATCAGAGGCGGGGGAGAACATTTGTGATCCTAGAATTGGGAATTTTTGAAAAAAAAAAATTTTAACTTTTTTTTCGAAAATACCCGCCGACACACATTTTATATTGTAACGCGCTGAAAATAAATGGGGAAAATAGTGTCTAGAGAATTAAAAAATGGTTGTGGCGCGAAATTTTGAAAATTTGAAATTTTTTGAAAAAAAATTTTTTTGTATAGAAAAAATGCCAAAAATTCAGATTCAAATACCCGCCAGTGTTTTTTTGTTGTTTTCAGCTTCTAGACACACGAGAGGGGAAAAATTTGGGGAAACATATCGAATCGATAGAGGGGGGTTGATATATGTAGCGGAGACACAGAAGAATCGGGAAGAGAGAAAAAAAAAAGTGGGCGGAGCCAAGAAAAATATATACACATCAGAAGCTCAAAAAGTGGGCGGAGCTTGGGGGAGAGAAAATGTACAGAGGACACCTGCATGTCCCTTTGAACTAAGTGAAATTTTGAGCGAAAAAATTTTTCCGAAAAAAAAAAATTTTTTTCGAAAAAATTTTTTTGCCGCATAACAAATCTCACAACTACAGTACTCCCTGAGTGTTTCTATGGAAAAAACAATGACCAGTTATAAGGGGGTGGGGTTTAATAAGATGAAAATTTTCAAGGTTCAGAGGTGAGAGCGGAGGTTGTATGGGGTGCGTGGGTGGGTGTGGAGGAATCACAATTGGATTGATAGAATATGAGTAGAGGGGGGGAGGTTTGGGGAACTGAAGAACTTGGGGAACCGATAATAGAGGGAAAGAGTAATATTGGGAACACAAAAAATACGGTAAAAATTATGTACATAACATGGATTTTCGGAGATTTTTGAGAAATTTTTTTTGTCGAGGCTTAAGAAAAGTCCATGTGATAGTGTCCCGAGTTGGATTGTTGTGGGTTGATTGGGTCTGGTGAGAAGCCGGAAGCGTCCCAGTGAATGTCGGGGGACATTTGAGAACTGTGGAAGTGTGGCGATGGATGGGCACCGGAGGCGGACGAGATGAGCGGGTCGCCGTTCATCATTGGCTGGAAATAGAGAAATATGAGGGTTTTTGAAGGGTAAGACGGAGTTGACCATGAGAATGAACTAAGGGAATGGAAAAATCAAGAGATTTTAGTCTAGAAAAGCCTAGGTCGAAAGATTGGTCGAGTCCTGAAGTCTCGAAATAGAGCATCGAAAAATTCGGAAAATTTGGAATCTCTGCAAACTTCAAATTTTGAGATTTCCTGTCAAATGTCGCTCTGAACGAACACCAGAATCGCGACCAGCACAAAATTCTGATCTAGAATAACTATTTTCCTATTCAATATCTCTGATGGCCTAACTTCCCGATTGGTGGCCTAGAAAACCCAAAACCTCGGTCAAGGTCATCTAAATAACATGCTCGAAAAAAAAAATTCATGCTAGGTTCGAGAAATAAAGTTTCGTGTCAGGTTTACTCTCAAAAATCTATCAATTGTCTCCATAGAGCGCACATGCTTCAAGGGAAGCCTAGACCATCAGGTGCGAAAGTTAGGCCATGAACGGAAACCACGAAACTTTATCAATGGAGCACACTTTCAGCACTTCAAATCAGAAAAAAACCATTTTTAGGCCATGCGAAAGTTAGGCCACTCAATTAGTCAGCTCAAAATGGCCGAAAAAATTTTGCAAATTTTTGCTATTTTGGAGCACATATAGAGCACAAAAAGAGCACACCATGAAAAGACCACCAAAAAGAGAGCATGCTCTTGAGAGAAAGAGAGAAGCTTACACATACATTGAGATCGTCCATCATGAGGTCGGAGAAGGCGCCTCCGCCTCCGTTACCGGCCCCGGGTAGTTTCCATGAGGTGACACCGCTTGTTCCTAGAATTCAACAATTGGCTCCAGAAAGCCACGTGCAAATGTATGCGGGAGGGGCTCACTGTAATCTGGTGGCGACGCCGATCCCACGGAGAAGAAGCTGTCCGACGGCGCCGAGCTGTTCATGAACGAGTTCTGGCGAGAGTCGTTGGGCGAGGTGATCTGCATCGCCGCCGTGTTGTTCGTCACCTCGGACAGGAATCCCGAAGTTGACTGTAAATTTTGTTGCACAATGGAGATGGACCATTTTCATTGGTTTATTTGGATCCAGCGCAAAATTTTGACCCAGAACTCTTAACGTCTAAAACTGGGTACAGTTTCTTGGGGTACTCAAGAAAATTCAAAATTTCTACATTTCCTGCTTTGTTTCAAAGCAAACTAACATCAAAATCGTGATCAACGCAAAATTCTGGTCTAGAAACACTATTCCCCCTTTCGAAATCTCACATGGCCTAACTTTCCCATTGGTGGCCTAGAAAAACCAAAAACTCGGCCACCAAAATAAATTATATTTCTTCATGGTTTCCGGTGTGATTTTTGATGGGGAATCCGAATTTCGCATTCTCAACAGTTGGAAACGGCTAGTTTTCTTGACATTCGCATTAGTTAGACGTGTGAACCAAAAAAGTGGGAATGCTGGGTTCTTTCCTTCCTACTGAGTCAGCCATTTGCTATCGAGGAAAAGTAGCATCAAAATCGTGTTCAGCGCAAAATTCTGGTCTAGAAACACTATTCCCCCGTTCGAAATCTCACATGGCCTAACTTTTTCATTGGTGGCCTAGAAAAACCAAAAACTCGGCCACCAAAAATTTTTTCGTTTTTTTGTAGTTTCCGGGGTAGTTTTTCATGACGAGTCCGAATTTTCTACTCTAAACTCTCGAAAGTGCTTTGTTTTCGAGAAAAACCTCAACAAAATCACAAGAGAAGGGAAATGAAGTCGAAACGCCACACAGACATCTACACCAAACACTGAATTTTATCCAGAAAGAATATCGAAAACAGTGTGAGTGACAAGTGTGTGGTGAGTGCAGGACTAGTTTCCTTGAAATTTGGTTTCCTAGGCCACCATAGGAGAAAGTTAGGCCATGAGTGTTAATGGGCGAAACAAAACCATTCGGCAAGGTTTTGAACTGAAAATCTGTCTGAGGGACTAGTTCTTTCTAATTTGGTTTTCTAGGCCGCAATGAGGAAAGTTAGGCCATGGGTCAAATCCAGGCGATTATTTTGCAGTTTTTGCAAGTTTTCCCAAATACTCACCACGAAGGATCCAGTTGGTGTGTGGTTTGGTGGCGACTCGTCGATTTCCTGCTTAATCGGTCGTTCGATAAATTTTGGAATCGGCGGCAACTGGTTGGGCGGCACTGGCACACCTTGACGGGCGAGCATATCCTCGAGCTCTTTGACTCGGTCAGCGTACTTTTGAGCAGTGCTCTCCAGCGTTTTGTGATGCTGTTGATGCTTCATTGCGTGCTCACGATCCTTCTGCAGCACGCGGATGTAGTCGCAGGAGGCTTTGAGGATGGTGCCCTTGTTGAGTTTCATGTCTCTGGAAATAGTGGGTAGTTTAGAGGTGTTTGGAGAGGTTTTGGGAAGTTGAGAGTAAAAAATTTGGATTTCACGTAAAAATCTGACCCGGTAACCTTTTTTCTGGAAGTTTTTTGAAATTTAGGTTTTCTAGGCCACCGAGGGGAAAGTTAGGCCACCACATTACAATGTGAGATTTTGGACCATTAGAGTTAATTTTAAACTGATTCTGACATCGGCATCGTTTTCAGCACAAAAAATTAGTCTAGGAGCCAAGTTTTTAGAAGTTTCTGGGATTTTTGGTTTTCTAGGCCACCAAGGGGAAAGTTAGGCCACGACGAGTATCGGCCCAGAAAAAGGCTTATGGGGTCAAAATTTTGCGCTGAGTCTGATTTTCTGGTTAGTTCAGCGTGAAAGTTGATGAGAAAGGCTCTGTCTCTAGATTTTCAGGGAATGCCACCAAAATACAAATGAGCCATCACTCACTCTGATGTGTTCTTTGGCAACATTTGTCCCAATTCCTTGATTCTGTCGTTGATGTTGTAGCGGCGTCGGCGTTCGACTGAAAATTTAGAATTTGAGTTTTTTGGCAAAAAAAATTTTTTTTTGGCCTCAAATATAATTTTAGTGGCTTTCACTCCACGAACACCTTTCTAGACCAGAATTTCACGACAAATTCGATTTTTGCACTTCCCAACTCACTCATATTATGGATGTCCTTCTTCCTGCGGTCTCTGTAGTAGTCCTCCGGGTCGCCGTTGCTTCCACCACCCGAGCCACCGCCTCCGGAGCCTCCTCCGCCGTTCTGAACCGCTCCGATCATCTTCTCAATGTCGATCGAACTCGTGGGTGCCGAACTTGAGACGACCTGAAGACATGGGTAGAAGAAATTAGATAGGGGAAGAGAGAGAAAAAATTGGAGGGAAGATAAGAATCATTATATCGTTGGGTTGAGAGAGGGGGAACGAGTCGAAAACCGGTCCCCCCTCCCCCCCTCATTCTAAGTGAAATTTTTGTATCATTTAAAGGCGCATGGTCATTTTTTGCGTCTCTATGTCATCATCATCAGAATCACACTTTCCATTTTTTTCCGATTTAGAGACATACATTGAGAGAGAGATAGTGGGGGGAGAATAGAAATCGACCAACTTTGCTATTTTTGGAACGTTTCGAAGACTTTCAAATTTCGCGGGGATCTCAGAATCCACCAGAATCTCAGAATCCGGAAATGCTAGTAAACCTCCTTGAGGTGAGATGAAATTTTTGAAAAAAAATTTTCAAAAAAAATTTTTTTTTTTTTTCTGAAAAATTTTCTAATCCTAAAGATAGACCCCCTTCCATTAGAGACCATGAGGATCAAAAAGGGGGCGGGTCCTAAAGTAGTTTTTTCTCGAAAAATCAGTTCCGAACAAAAAGTGGGCGGAGCCTAAGCGCCTACCTGTCTGAAATTGTTTCCCAGTGCTCCTGGAATAGGAATCGGGCTGCCCGAGTGTGTTCCTCCACGCTCGGCGGATCCCGGAATCGGCCTGGCCATCGACATGGCCTTCGGACCTCCGATGGGCATCTGTAAAGATTACGGTAAGTCTTTTTGAGAATCGAAAATTTTCACAAAAATTTTTTTTTGATGGGTTAAACAAGGCTCACTACTAGGTAGCAGATGGATGAAAACGGACGGGTTAGAATTTCTATATAACGAGGTTTACTGTGTGGGAGGTCTACTAACCGGTCTGGTGCCACCGCGGCTTCTGTGCTGCTGCTGATCCTCCTCGTCCAGTGTCATCAGCTCGTCGATGATCAGGTCGTCGAGCTGGAAACAGGGTGGAATCCTTGTGGGTTGATTGGTTGGTGGCAGAGAAGAGACCGGGGTTTTAGTATTTACAAGGGGGTGAACAAGCGTTAGACCTCGAAACTTTTGCAAATTTTGAAAAAAAAATTTGGGTTAACAACCAAAACTGGGGTTGAAAAGGTTTAAAATCAAAAATTTACAAAAAATATTTTCGTTTTTTTTTCAATTTTTTGGTTTTAAAGGCGAAAATGAAGTTAAGTCAGCATGAAATTCGTCTCAATTGTGAAAAATGATGCAATTTTGAAAGAAAAATCTTTTTGAAAAAAAAAATTTTTTTCGGAAAAAATTTTCGAACAAAAAAAATTGTTTTTTTCTTTCTAAAAAACAAAGGAAACACCGGGTTAGATCATTGTTATTCTGCATATTATCCAATCTCAAAACAGTTACAGTAACCCAAAAGTACCTCATTGCCAAACATGTTCATTCCGCCGCCACCCGGTGTGGGGCTCTCTCCGAATCTGTGAATCTTGTCGTCTGGTGGTGATCCGCGTGGCTGGAAAAGTGGAGAGGTTATTTGGCGGGAATTCAAATTTTTTGAACAAATGTTTGATTTTGACTGCAAGTTCTGACAGAATACTGGGTGCGAAATTCAAAAAAAAAATTTTTTGAAATTTTTTCTGAAATTTTCTGATTTGATGCGGTTAGGAAAAGGTTATTCTCTATGAACTCCGGGGGTAAAATTTGGCGCCAAATTCAAAAAATTTGCAATGAGCACCTTATGATTGCGAACCGAGTACGGTCCGCTGGGGCGCTTCTGAAGCTTCGCCGACGGTGGCGACGGCGACTTGCTACTACTGTCCGAACGGACCGATTGCACATAGTTAAAGAGTCGCTGGTCGTCGGCCGACGGCGGCGACCATCTGGGGTTGGTGGGTGCGGAGACGAGACGACGACGCGATGGAAGGGCACGATTGCGCTGGTTGTTGGCTGAGGACATCGGACGGCCGACGAGGGAGGCCAACGTCTCGTTGGAGATGTCACTCGGGTGATCGTCATCGTCGGCCAACATTTGTGGTGTGATAGAGGGGGGTTTCAGAATCCGTCGGTTTTTTTTGGATTCTGAAGTTGTTACTACTAGGAAGATGTCACGATACGAAGAAGAAGAACGAGGTAAAAATGACCAAAATCGGTGGAGATTGAGGAAAGTTACAGAGCATTGAAGTTCCGAATGTTTAGAGACACTAGAAAAACGCCAAAGTGCAAAGTGACACATGAATGGCAGTATGCATAAGAATAATATGAAAAGAAGGAGAATGACATGTGCACACATGAATACATCTAGAGCAATCTAAAAATTTTGAAAGGACATGTAAAAAGAGTGAAAAACATCATATGATTTTCAGGGAAGTTGACTTATCTCTTTTCCCTTCAATTTTACAGCTTAGCTAACATCAAATTCGTGATCAGCGCAAAATTTTGACCTAGGTACATTATCTACAAGACAGGTATCTGAGATGGCCGAACTTTCTCAATTTGGTGGCCTAGAAAATCCAAAACCTCGGCCACCAAAAAAATTTTCGTTTTTTCAAGGTTTCCGGGGTAGGCTTTGATCTAGAGTCTGAATTTTCTACTCTTGACTCTGAGAAACCACTGGTTTACTTGGAAATTTGCATTTCTGGGGAGGGTCCTCAAATCTCATGGGCATATGGGAGGATCTTGATGACATCCGCGAGCCCCCTAATAAGGGATGCAATTTTTTTGGATGAGCATATGGTTTGTGGAGGAGAAAACGAAGAAAAAGATGGTGTAGTTTTCGGGAAATTCGGTGGAAGGGGAAGGAAGTTATGAGCAGATGAAGATGATACATAGCGGGTAAACCTCAAGGGCAATTTGAGAGCTAATTGAGGTTTTTGTGGACCAATTGTCTTAAGTTTTGTTGTATGAAAAATTAGATCAGATTATAAGATTCATTTTCGTATAAAAATAATAAAAATCGGCTGAGGATGAAGAAAGTTGTGGATCGTTGAAAAGTTGGAAAATTTCAAAAAAAATTACAAAAAAAAATGTTTTTTTGGTTTTCAGAAATTTTTTGAAAATTCAAGATACAAATCAGCTTTTAAGGAGGAATTCAACCGAAAAACCCGAAAAAATTTTTGAATCTTTTTTGTCATAGGCAAAGAATGGAAATCTCATTTTTCAGAAGGCTTTTTTTCGCACTTCAAAGTTTCAAAAATCAATATTATCCATCAAATCAAAAAACTTCTCTGTCCGAAAGGTCTCTCTGCCAATCGAATCGAATGGATGGCAATCGAAAGGGAGAAGACGAGAACTCTCTCTCTCTCTCTCTCTCTCTCTCTCTCTCTCTCTCTCTTTGTGTTGGTTCACCCAGAGGGGGGTACCGAAGGGGAAGAAGAGAGAGAGAGACTACAAACCAATACATACACACAGAAATACTCTGTCTCTCTCTGTGTCAGTTGGGATGACAAGATGCAACACTATTTTCTTCTTCCTCACTGCCTGCTTCTCTTCGCCTCTCTCTCTCTCTCTCTCTCTCTCTCTCTCTCTCTCTCTCTC